>VXAA01003159.1:67590-87046 GCA_013399115.1 Anseranas semipalmata
GGTTTTTACCCTGTTCCATGCCCTATCTCACGACCAAGCACCGGATAGGTAGTTCGGTGTCTGGTGTCTGTTCTCACCCTGTGTATTGCGTATATGAATTTAATACATGGTATAATGTATTAATGAAGAATTAGAAGTGCTTTGGTCAAGGTAGGCTGTGCCCAGCATTTTGATAGAGCAAAGCCACTTGATATAGTCTACCTGAATTTCCAACAGGCATTTCATAAAGGTCACTCACCAAAAGGTCTTAAGGATGCTGATCTGGGTTGTTATTGTAAGTAAGTAGAGTTATTATTGAACAACTGGTTAAAGGGTAACAAAAGGCAAAAACCAAATTCTTTCAGGGGAGACTGACCACCACTAGAGATTGACAGGGTTCGTTATCAGGGCTTATGATGTTTAGCATATTTGTAAATGATCTGGAAAAAAGGGAAGTGACCAACTGTGGTGATGATAATAAATCGTGACAAAAGACTATGTAGAATTATTGACATATTTCATGATACCAAATGACTAGACAATAAAATGGCAAGTGACATCCAGTGACCACAGGTATAAATGAAATCCATGGGAAAAGCTATTCTAGTGATGGGCTGTGCACTCAGAAAAGGTCGTTGGTGTTTATGTTTGTCTGTGCTATTAAAAGGTCAGTTTGGTGCTTGGTAATAGTTAACAAAGCAAAAGTTAGCATCTACTAGGAGTGGAACAGAAAACATCTTTATGCTCATGCTCAGATCATGAATCCATGATTTCTGCTCATTTCGGATTAAGTGTACTGTTCTTGCACCATCAAAAATTATATGATAGAACTATAAAAGGCACAGAGGGAGGTGATGAAGATGATGAAAGATATGGAAAGGTTTCTGCAGAGAAATTTGTAGGGATCTTCAGTCTGAAAAAGAAATGTCTGAAGGGAGGTATGTTTGATAGAAGTCTATAAAATTATAAACAATATGGAGACAATTATTAGAAACAATTCTTTGCATTACCTTCTAATTTGAGGAAGAAGGGTACCAAAGGAAACTATCAGACAGCAGAATCAAAATAACCATAAGGAAGTATTCCACACAGGACACAGTTAAGTGGCAGTCACAGCTTATGGCAAAGTATTGTAACTCTCTCAGGACACTGGATACTAGAAAAATACATGTATTCAAAAAAACAGTGAGGAGAAGTCATGGAAGGAAAATCATTTAAGACTCTTAAACCACAAGAAAACCAACTCTAGCTCAGGAGACGCAGAGTGTTGAAAGCTAGGAAGACATACTGGGGAAAGTATCCCTGAATGTGTGGCCAGTTTGTGTATTTTTCTTAGGTGTCTCTATTGTCCAGCATCAGAGAAAGGATGTTGGATCACCTGAATCTTTCATCTAAATCCAAATGTTCAGTCTGATGGTCTAACATTCACATTACACTCTGTTATGTGTGACTTTGAGTTTATTTATCATTTTTCCTCCTTTAAAAATTAAGCACCTCATGAAATTCCACATTTTTTTCGAAAGAGAAGGTAGTAATTTCCATTTGTTTTATCTTGTGTACTTTTCTTTTTTACATCAAAAAGATTTTGTTTTTACTTTAAAATGGTATTTTTCTCTATTATTATTATTCAGATAGATGCTAGTTTGCCCTGGCAGAAGAAAATGTGGTGCATTAAAATATCATCTATTTTGACTAAAATCTGCTAAATTAATTGAGAACTACCATCACTGAAGCAGAAAATAAGGTTGGATTTGAGTAATGAAAGATGCCTGGTTAATGATACTGAAGACCATTAGAGCAAGAGAGACACCATTTTCTCCACATCGTCTGACTGGGGAGCGGGTTAGATTTGGCAGGAGGCTGTGAGACTAGATGCTGAGTGAGAAGAATATGTTATTCATTGCAGAGAGCAAAAAATGGAAATTTGAGAAAGTAGTTAAAAAGCATGAGAATCAAAGAAGGTCAAAGGGGTAGAAAATCACGAAGAAGAACAAAACAAAGCAAAAAATGAGAAGGTGAAACAAATCATCAGCATGATAAAAAAAAAAAGGATTATACTTGCTGTTTTCTGCCTTTAAGTTTGTAGCAGAGTGTTTAGAATGTATATTGACCATATGATCCTGGTTAGAATCCCAGTCTATATATTAGAGCAACATCTGAAAATCTGTGCTTTTTTTCTTTTTTTCCTTCTTATCATTCACTGGATGGTGGAAAAAATTGCACATAGAATAAATAAATGTAGAATAATAAGACTTGTTTATCCACGTGTCTTGTCAACCTATAGTTGTCCCTTAGGTTGGAGAGAACTTTTCATTTCTTGTATGAGGCATAACGTTTTTTAACTGTCCTACATGGTGTGACTGAGGTGACAAAAGTAAAGTACTATAGCTTGATTAACTTCTATACACCACCTTCTCAATTTTTACATTTTTATGTCACTCATTTCATTGCTTTTCTGAATCTAAAAGGGTGATGAAAAGATCAAGTGCATGTTTGACATTTTAACTCCCTTTGGAACTTTTTTTCTTTCTTTCTTTTTTTTTTTTTTTTAGTTTAAAGCCTGGACTGTCTAGAGTTTTTTTTCTGAAGAGTGTTATGTCTTTAAAAAAACAGACCTGAATTGGCACATCCAGAACGGTGTGATGTGGAATCTGATGTGGAATAAAAAAAGATTTTTCATCCTAATTAACGTCAGAAAAAATGACCCAAGCTTTTAAAAGTAGTGTCAGTTACATATTATTCTATTCCCCCTGACCTCCTTCCTCCAAATAGGGATTGAAAACTATGTGGGATCTCATAATGTAGGACCAATTTGTTTTCAGTACCCTGTGCATCATGCAAGTTCGCACCACTGATATCTTTCATTTCAGATCTGATGCAGTCACGGCAAAGAAATCCTTGAGTATTTGCTCCTTCTTTGGCTTAAAATTGTGTGGCTATTTTTCAGTCTTGTTAGTTAGCTTAGCTTTACAGAGAGTCACAGCACTGAAAGATCCTCCTCAAGTGGCTGTAGCTGTGCTGACCTTGCCCTCGGTCATGTGTAGCAATGCAGCTTCTGGAGGCAGGGCTCGTGGTCTCTTGGACTGCAGTAGGCAGAGCCTCACAACACCCATTCCTAGTGAGGTGTTGATTAACTCATCTGTTCTTCTGAGTAGAAAACAGATTATGGGATGGGTTGCAAAAATGCAGATCTGTTAAGCCAGCAGCTCATGACTTGGGTTAATTTGAGTTTTAACCTGTTCACACTAATGGTACATGTAACTATAGCACTATTATGTTAAATTTGGAACTGATGTTGTATTTGTGCTCAGGATCTGACTGAACAATAATAATTATTATTAGCTTTCAAGTATTCCTGCTTTTGGTTAGTTAAATATTTTAGATATTCAAAACATCCTCAAAGATGTAAAGCACTTTAATGTTACATATGTTTCTTCTCACTTCTACAGATTTTATTCTAGAATAATTAACAAAGCTACTACAGAAATTACTTCTATTTTATATCTGTAAGAGTAATGAGCATAAGACAACTGCCAGGTCTTTGACTGACATAAGGACTCAGGTACTTGACCCACACTCCTTAGAACAATCATTTTCCTCCCTTGTATATCAAACATATAAAAACTATATAACTACTACATATATATTAAATATGCTTCTTTATAGACCTGCTTGAAAGTAAATGAAAGGAATGTACATTTGGCATTTTGCTGAAGAAGAGAGCACTGATGTCAAAATGACCTACAATGTACTCTGAGAACCATTAGCCACATACATGAAGATTGAAAGAAACTTAAATGCCTAACAGAAGTAAGATCTGGCATAAATTGCTTAGAGAACCTTGTTTTTTCCAGGGTTATGGATCTATTTCTTTTCCTGCATGAGGTTTAATTTTATGATGAACTTCCAGCTTCTTTTCCTTTCCCTTGCTAATCAATGCCACCAAATGATCAGTTATGCTTCTATCTAATAATACCTTGATAATTTCATTCCCCACTGGAGGCTGAGAAAGCATCTTTGTGTGTTTCTGACTTTACCTGATCGTATTTTATTGTGAACAAGATATGAGGTGGTGAAAAACACTGGCTTGGCACTGAGTTATCATTCACAACAAGAGTGTATTACTGGGTTGGGAAAGTAGTCTTGGATGACAGGGTGTCTGTTTTCTTTAAGTCTAAAATTAGGGTGCTGTTGAAAATATAAAACAAAACACAAGAATTTGTGATGCAGAACTGTTTATGTTTGTAAAGTCCTCTATACCAAATGCTTATTATGCTACAATGGCAGCACCTGCAACTATCTAAGCCTAATTTACATTTTTACTTAATACATTTCGTGTTTAGTTTGAGTTTTATCCTAGTTAAAACGGGGGCCAATATCCATGAACTATCCATAGGCTAGAAGGCTAGTGATGCAAAGCAATGAGCTGGAGGCCACTGATGCATGGCATGAAGCTGGAAGTACTGGTGTGAGACATAAGGAAGACAGTTTTATGGAGTAGCCTAAGAGGCTCCAGGGAGCGATGATATGCTAGAAAATGTTACCAAAGTACCATAGTCTGAAAATTACTAGAGGAAGACAGATGGATGGGATGACCGACAAAGGACAGAAATCTGTAAAATGGCTGATTTGAGGAAACTGTTAGGCTGAGTCTATCAGAAAAAAAGCCAGGCGCAGAAGCCCATTGGAGCAAAAGGAAAATGCTAGGAATCACTGAAGTACGGTACAGGTGAGCTTTCCAAAAGCTTGATTAGCAGAGCACAGCCATTGCTTTGCCTGAGCGGGTCAGCCAAAGTAAACTTTGAAACCTAAATATCACTCAAGTTAGTCATGAGGTTAAAATACACATTCTGTGTCAGGAGAGAAATGACAGACCAGGGAGAAAAAATTACACTCTATTTTCATAAGCAATTGTAGTGTGCTGAGCCACGGTGATGTTGATCATTCAAGTGGCAGACCTCTCTCTGTCACAGACAAGTCATGGTGAACTGCATGGAATGTGAAAACGCTTGGAAGATACAGATTGAAGCTCAGTGCCAGAGTAGATTTGTGTGCTGTGCAGCACCCTATTCTTTTGGAGGTCACAGTGCTGCAGAGTGTGCGGTGCCAAACACCCTTCTACATTCAGCTCAGCACCTGTGCCAAGAAACGGGATAAATTAGCCTGCAAGGAGCTGCATGCTGCTGCAGCTATTCTTCAGTGAGTGCCTGAACTATTTCATTTGCATATAGCTGCACTTACATGTAGTTCAGGTATGTCTACCTTTCACTGAAGGCTATGATGTAGATTTACTCATGAAAGAGTAGTAGCTGCATTTCAGTCATATTCTGTATCTTTTTCACCAGCCAAAGGCTGTATTCAGAAACCAGACAATTGTGAAGTTGTTAATATTCATTCAAGAATATTTGTACAGACAGGTTCTTAACTAAGTAGCTGGATCAGCTTTTTCTGTTATCCTACTAATTTTCCTCTTCTTGTCTCATTATTAGAGTTTATGCCTGGAATTAGATTGTTATGTCATAGGAAAAAAAAAGCCATTTGCATTTGTAAAACATTTCTCATTTTTGTGAATGTTGTACTGATAATTTTTCCGTTCTGAAACATCAGAAAATTGTCTCGTCAGAAAAGCAGATGACATAAATTAGTGAAAATGCATATACTGTACTTACACTGTTATTTTGTATTTGGCTTTCATTTCCTGACTCTGTTCTCATAACCATATCCATGGAAAGATTTCACAAAACTTACCTCATGACAAATTGTAAATTTGGGGTTTGGATTCTGGTGTATTTGTAAGATTTCTAGTTAGATGGCCAAAATTACTAAAAGTGCTTTGAAAGTAGTACGTTCCTTGTGTATAAGAGAATGAATGAAAGATAGTGGGGAGGTTAATATTTTTATATTATATATGACTTCTCTTTCCCACTAACGTGTGTATGCTTGTCTTTTTTAATACTTGTATTTATGGTTATGCTGGGGCATAGAGATTCTCCTTGATTAACAGTATTCTAGAAAGGAATTTGAAAGAGGCCAAAATTGAGTTAGGATCCAAACTTATAATTCAACAGTATGATAATCTATAACATAAGAAACACTATTAAATCAACAAGAAATGTAAAAGATTGCAGTTATCCAAGCAACCATCACTCACCACAGAAGCTAAGTGATCCTTGAACTGGATGAATCAATCTAGACTGCCAAGGTCAATGAGTTGCCATGCTGGAGGAAATATGAACATGTGTGGTAGGAACCTAGCAATAAAATGAGCCTTGCCTGCCATCTTTTGATAATAGGAGTTGTATCTGATTAAGGGAGGCAGCCCTTGTATCAGCAAATTTATACTAGCATTTGGAGCAAATTGACTGACATGATCCAAAAAAAAGTTATGAAGTAGCAATGTTGCAGTACAGTTGTACACTATTAAGCTGAGCAGAAAGGTACTGCAGACAGCAGATTTTAGTACCTCCATACAGCGGAAAGTGTTTTAAATAGGTATGTTTAGTATTAAAAGATCTTGTATGCTACTTTATTTTCAGACAAGTTAGGCATAAAGCTGAGAAATAAAAACATGAAGTTGGACTCTTAAACGCTTTTCCAGAACCTGGATAGAAATATACTTCTCTTCACCCCTGTACATTTTTTTCACATGTAACTTAGTGCCTCTTTTGCCTTTCAGCCTCAATCACTTCTGGTACTCTCATAGCTATTTCACAGAATAGGATTTGCATAATGAACAATTTTGCAGAGATTCAAAATATAAATTAGTTTTTTTCTGACACTGCCGTGAAAGACATGTGAAAAATTTGATCTTTGTGATTGGCACAGTCAGCAGGGGTGAAAGTTAAGTTGTGTAGAAAGCACTGCAATTATGCTTTTCATTAGAACCCACGTTTTCTCACTGATCGTTCTCAGTGCATCATGCAGATGGAAGACCTATCTTAAACATGACCCATTATAGTATTTCCCACATATGAGCATAGTAATTCACTGTGTTTTCAGTTACAGTATAAGACCTTAACACTGGCTGCACTCATTTCTGTAGTCAAATAAACCTAGTTACTAAAACACCTAGTAGTGATAATAAGCACTGAAGGGAATTATATTAGTGCCTTTAGCCATTAAGAACTCTTTCCCACTCAATTGAGATTCTGGATTACAATGTGATTATTTGAAAGAGGATAGCAGAGAGACTGCTTGAAGGATAGTGATAAGAAATTGCAAGGCTTGCTGTTATGCGAGAAGCAGCTGAAATGGAAATTGTTCCATCCTGAATGCCAACACCTGTCATTGGTCAAAATAAAAGCACTTGCAGCATACTTCTGAATGCTTTTTCAGAGTGGTTTTCATATAGGAATATGTGCATCTCTGAAGGCCTTGACAAAAAGGCAAGAGTTGCAAGAGATACCAGTGGGTTAAGGAAATCTGTAGTCTGACTCTGTGAGGAGAGAGAACTTTTGAGTTTAATGCTGGCTAAAGGGAGCTGAAGCTTCAGAAGAAATACGCTCTAGTATCGGATTTATTTTACAATAGGAAACTGTTTTTTTCAGGTTCTTTGCAAGCAAACAATTGTGTGTAACAGACACATTCAATATTATCTTTCCCTTTCCAAAGAAACAATTTGCCAGGTCTGAACTTTAGATAACTGCGTATGTAAAAAAGGGATATGCTAACCTGTGATCTTTGTGTTGATGAGAAATTTCTCCAAACAGAACCAACAGCATGAAAAATAGCCATATGTTTTTTTTTTGAAGGATTTTTAGTGACCCTAGACATCATGAGTCCTATGGCCCAAAGAAGTTTGTATAATCTTTGAAAACTACTACTCTATAACATGCATTATTGAAGTTATAAATTGATGTGGTCAACAATTGGCAGAGTAAGTATTTTCATAAGACTCAGTTATCAACACTAGCTATCATAGGTCAGTCTGCAAAAAGAAGTAATTTGCCTGTTCAAACTGCAGTAACCAGTAAGCATAATGGGTGGGCTTTCAAAATACAAACTTTTGGTTACATGTGCAAAAACTGGGCAGAACTCATTCTTTTTCAGATTTTTGAAAGATGATTTGAAACATATAGCCTTTACATGCCATCAGAGCTTATAGTAAACATTACCTGTTCATAGATGACCAAGTCAGTGTAGAAGCAAGAAGAAACATTTGGCTTACCCAAATTCTTTTACCAGACTTAGAGAAGAAAAGAAGCTAATCTGTACATCAACCAAAGGTGAAACTGCAATCTAATTAGGGCGAACCATTAATCTATCTTGTATAAGCAGTAACATAAATAAAGATCCAATACATGAACTCTGGAGCAGGCTGTCACTGGATAGAAGTTTGTCAGTCTGTGGTTCACAATGCCCTTTGCTGCTAGTATACGGATGATATGTTTCACTTGTGTAGGCTGAGTGACTGCAGTGTAGACATAACTGGGGAGGGTTTTCTCAAGAGTGCTTCAGGATCTGTTGAGACTGGGAGGTCTTGGCGAAAAAAAAAAAAAAAGTTAAATTATTTCACCAATTATGAAAACAGAAAGATAGTGGTTCATGAGATATTGTTCTAACAGCAATTAGAGCTTTGACAGAGGGTGTTTCTTGTTGATGGGACTGAACTATTCACTAATTTCTGGGAGATATAATTCACTATATGACCACTTAAATACCCTGTCTCTTCATATTTTAAGATCTTTCTCTAGCCTATGGTCTTCAATGAGGAACTTAAAAAAATATTTCTTCAGACTAATACTGACGTGGTTACTTTGAAACTACACTACTTCCCAGTGGCTTGCAGATGGTTCTCAAGATGATTAATGTGTATGCTGCCTCTGTAGCTCAAGTACCAGGAAGCAGCATTTGCTGAGAATATGATAGCTCCAAAGGCTGGTGACGAGCTTCTGCCAGGGCAGCTTGCTTAGTAATGGGTATGCAAAAATGAACAAAATCAACCTCCTCTTTTTGCATTTATCATTAAATACCTAATACTAATAGCAGTGATTTTCTTTAATATTGTCAGAGACTTATAGGAAAATGTGTACCTGAAAGTCCATGTCTCCGCTCCAACTAGCTCTCAAGCATTTCTAAATGATAGTATACAGATGTGGTTGAATGCCCTTCTCCAGTGTTATAGGTGGGATGTATTCTGAACACAATCTCACCTCCAGTGCAAAGCTGAAGCATTGCATATAATCTATTTCAGCAACAACTAAAATAAATTACTTTTTGAAGATTCTTTGAAGCAAGAAGTCTTCCCCAGTCAGATACCTTTATACCGTTGATAGTCCTGGAGTGTCTGCCACCTCAATGTCAAGCCCCCAGTAGCCAGGAAACAGCACAAGTTAGACATGGCTTTTCAGAACATCTATACCTAGAGTTACTCAAGATAACATTTCAACTGATGTGTTGCATAAAATTACTAAGAAGACTCAGTGAGAGGCTGAATTAATCTACAGAAAAATATCTACTGGCATCACACAGGGTCTTCTGTTTAGGACCACAGGCACTAAATAGGGTGTGGATAGGTGAACTGAAAAAGAATTATCAAGAAATTCTTTCTATTGAACAGAATTCACGTTTGTCTTGTTAACAAATTCAAAACTGAAATCCTCATATTATATGCAATAAACTGGATTACTTATCATGCTAGCCAAGTGCTTTTCCGATCTTCTGCCAGTGTCTTATCTGAGCCTATTGCACTTCCATAGTTCCTAAAGACATTGTGAAAGAGGAGGAATCATATTTATATATTAAATTTATGGATTGTGCTTCTAAAATTATGACCTGTTCCAAATAGCCTTATCATAAACACCTTTGAAAATGATCAACACTGACAGATTTTAGGGACAATGATTGCAAACGTTAGCAATGAAGCAAACATAATGCTTGAAAAACAATTGGGGAGAGAATATGAGTCTCTGTAACCTAGACTGAAAAGCCACATTTGTAGACAGTAGATCTTTCACGTGAAAGAAGACCCAGTTAACACTTTAAAATGCACAAATCTTCCCTGTCTCTGGAAAGAATTGAGCTAGCCTACCAAATATTTTCTGTTATTGAAAGAAATATCAGATATACTGCATTCAAGTAAAAAGATCTGTTTGCAGTCAGCTGAAATTTCTTTCTTAACCTGAAAAGATGGATATGCTTGATTATGAATGGGTATGGTTGATTAAGGTAGTTATACAATCAAAAGCAGTTCAAACGATCAATATTTTCAGTACTGTAATAAAATCTGAAATTTTAAGTACTATATAAAGTTGGTTGGAATTGGAATATCTTTACATCAGTTTTAACAACTGATGTCTAAGATAAGGTTATTAAAATGACATGAAAGTGATAATTAATCATAACAGACCAACGTAACATATTGGAATTTCTTGTGCTCTCTAGGAAGCTAAATATATTAATTGTTGCTCTTTTTATTAACAGAAGCAAAAACAAAAATAGAAAGTTACACCATTTAACATTTTTGAACACAGGCCAAGAAAGTTTAAACTTACCCTAAAGAAAACAAAGCTTAGCACAAATAAAATAATTAAGCGTGCTCATTACTGATGTAAGGGCCCATAATTAACTTTATTTATATCTGACTTAAGGCTTGTAGTTAAGCATACTCATAACTGGCTTTTATTCCACTGGAAATTGGATCAGACTCTTAGAAACATTAATGGCCCTGTCACACCAGGCCATAAAGGCTGGGTCCTAATTAAAAATTGCATGTTTTTTAAGAGGGGCTGGGCTGTCTTCAGCCCTGCTAACCTGTAGTGGGCTGTGATGTCTGCGATGGATCCTACCACAGGGCAGCTGAGGTGCAGGAGCTGCCATTCTGACTTCTCTCCGCTTTCTCCTGTCTCATCACTTTCTCATGTCCCATTGGTCAAAAAACAGAAAGACACAGTAAGGTACTGATTCAGGCACGAATCTGGCTATAAAACATAATCATTAGGACCAAAATTTTCAAAGCAGACTGGCCAAAGGAGCTAGATAGATAGCCTAGTCCCTCAAAACACTGAAACCTCCCACATATTCAGGTCAACTGCTTGTAAATGGGTACTTACGCTGTTTATCAGCATTACTGATATCTCAGTTTCCCTGAGATTGTTTTTACCATCAAATCTCTGACACTCAGATGTCCATAGCTACCACGTCAGTGAGTGTAGTGTAAGCATATGTATATAAAATTTTTCAGTTGTACTTCTAGCTGTAAGTCTTGTATTGCCAGTGCTTCCATTTTGCCTCCATGTGATGCTTCATACACTTTTTTTTTTCCTAGGAATTTTTTCCCTCTATTCTACTGAATATAGGGAAAAAAACACTATAACTGCCACCACTTTTGTCCTATGCATAGAGTAATTGTTATTTGTCTAGTAAAAAAGCACTGTCATATTTTCAAGAATCCTCCAGAGTGTATTTTTGCAAAATATTTATTTCTGAAAAATGTAAATGTATCATCCATGCTGCTTAGCCCTGTAACTTTACTGCCTGTTTCAATTTGGATATATCCCTGCTGATCACTCCTACTACATCTGCTTTAGTGAACTAAAATAATAATAAAAAATATTATCCTAACTATTCATCTGGTCTCCTTTTCTTTCCTGCCTCCCTCTTCAGCAGGATTGTTAACTCTAACCAGTAAATTCAAATGTACATTTTATGGCTTATTGCTGTGAGAATAGGGATGATATTGATAACACTCCAAGGTGTTTAACAAGCGTCTTGGAATTAAGATTACAGTTGAGGGAGTGTACAAGGAGAAAGGAATTACAAAATGTTAGAGGCCTAATTGAATGGAGGGGTATTGCAAAACTTCTCCTTTTTAGATGCATCAAAATATGAGAAAGTTTTCCCTGACGTTTGACAGAGTGGCTTTTATATTGCATTTTCTGTGAAAAGTCAAATCCCACTTTTCATACCCAAGAACAGAATCTTCAAATACTAGACACTCTATGATGAGAAATAAGTATAAACTCTGCAGTGCAAGAGTTAAGAGTCAGGATCATCCAGGATTGCACTGGGGAAGGCCTTTTCATCACTGCATAGCAAACTTGCCTTCTGCTTTATATCCTCAGAAAAGACGTGAAATCCCACTCCTTTTTCCCTCCACCTTTTTTTAGGGGGATGTTTCTTTGAAATCTCCGTATGAACAGTGAATCAAAAAAAAAAAAAAAAAAGAGAGACAAGAAAGCCTTATCTTAAGGGAAAGAAAGTTTTTATTGACTTTGAAAATGGAGAAAAGTGTAGTCCAGAGGAGTAAACAGCAGACTTGAGAAAATAACAAATGCTCTGTCCCCTAATGTGTATACAGACACGAAGCAATCAAACAAAAATGAGATTGTGCAGCTAATAAAATAAAGCAGACCAGACTATCTGGAGCCATTTACAAATGGCCGTTGAGAGTTCCACATCACTTCTGAATGGCTACTGGCAAATATGTACCAACACTTGATCTCTCTTGGGAAGCTATTTAATTTATCTCCAAATCATCTGTCTAACTCCTGGGTGGCTGTTTATCTTGTATCAGTATGTTTCTCTTATCGCTAAAGGATTTCTCACTTGTTTGACTAGTTTTCCCCTATATTTCCTCTTTCTTTGCAGATTGTTTATATCCAATTTTCTTACTCTAGGGAAGTATGTGCATAATTTGTTTGTCAATAATAAATAATGGACACATTTTATTACATATTACTAATGTTTCTGTGTAGGAGGACAGAAGGAAAACTTATCAAACTGCAAATGCACCGACTGTGCATAAACACTAGTGGTGCTTGGCATATATTTTTCTATTTGCTGTTTTTTTTTTCATTTTTTTCTTCCATATTTACATTTTTCTCTTTCTTTACACATATGTAGATATATATATATGCAAATATATAACATTCACTTCATTAATTGCATGTTAGGTGATTTGAGCTTTTCCTGTGTAAAGACATGTTTCCGGTTACTTTAGAAAATCAAGAAATGACTGAAAGTTTTCCTTTAACATCAGACCTCAGTAATTAGATATACTCTATGTTTTTTCTCTGTCTATGACTCTCAACTTAAAATTCCTTTCTTTCTAAATGCACTAACTACCTTCTGCTTTTTTCTTTCAAAGTCTTTTTTTCAGCAATGACTTGAACTTGCTTGAACTGTCTGTGTTAGGTAGTCTTACAGTAAGGATCAAATCCTGTTGCCTTTGCTCACTTTTGGTAGCATCTTGCTTTTCAGCTATGGTTTTCTTGAAGATTGTAGCATAACCCCATGAGTTATTGGCTCTTCTTTTGCTGCCAAGGTCCTGTGACACAAACAGACTGGAGTATATGGGACTTCTTCTGGTTGTTCAGCTGGGCAGAATTTAGGATAAAAACAAAGCTGATATATTGAGAAACATAAACAAAGATACCAGAGACTGTCCCATTGTGTTTAGTTTAATGTCTGTGATGCTGTAAAATACCAGAGTCAGCAATGATGTGATTCTGCATTTCAGAAAACAAAACCCACCGCTGAGTACATCTTTCCTCTGTGTGCTTCCTTCCTCTCCAGTTCTGTGCTTTGGCTGAAGGCATAAAGCTGCCAGCCTGGTTGTGGTCCCTGCCAGCAGCAATGAGAACAAGCTTCCTTCACAGAGCCGGTTCCTCTCCACATAGCTTGGAGGGATCTTCTGCATACTTCAGTCTAAGACACTGCAATGGTAACACCATCACAGGGATTTCTTCTGAAAACATACCAAGCACTGTCTTTGGATGTATTAGCCTTTGACCCCCACAATTGCTTTGAAAATTGCAAACCTGTTCTGATTTATGACATATATATTCACAGTAATTTTATCTCCATTTGCTCTTCTTTCAGCACTGTCCTTGTCCTTAATATTTGTGCTTGATGTTCACTTCTTGGTGCACTAGGACAAACCAGTCATGTCCCTCTTGTTCTCCATTTTAGACCTCTGGACAGGCTTAGTCTAGCCTGCTTTAGTAGGGTTGGCCATCCGCTCCCTTAATTGTTCTTAGGCGTCTGCACTGATTCCAGTCCAAATACATCTTTTGTGGTAATGGCTCTACACACAGCTCCACGGAACTCTTACCGGCTTCCTGCACAATAGCCTGAAGATTTCCTAGGTTTACTGGAAAATGGCTTGATGGCTACATTTTAATCTTCCACTGCCTTTTCACAGGCATTACATTGATGAATTATATATTTAATGAGAACAAAAGAAGCACAAATTTATTTTATTCAGTCAACCTAGTCTACTATTTCCAGGCTTATTGCAGAAATCAACATTATTTTATCCTCCCAGTATGAAGCCTTCTATTCTGTGCTATTTCTGTACTGTTCTATTGTACCATTCTGTACATTTCTCCCCATTTTTATTTCAATCTTTATTTCGAGGTGATGCTTATGCTCTTTCTGTTCAATCTGTCCTCTGTTCATAATACCTCTCAGCTTCATTCTGTCAACAGATTTTGTTAGGATACATCTATGTTTTGCAGGAAAAAATATGACTTCTTTCCCATCCGTATGATTCCAGTAGGGTCTTTCCAGATTACTTCTGTACATATTTTGACTAGTCTCAGAATAGAAAGTCAAAAACAGTCAATGGCTCTTCTGGTAGAAAGCTGTTTTCTGCTCAAAGAAAACACTGTATTGATTTCACTGTGTAAATACCCAGGGTCTTCCAGCTGGTATAAAATCCATGTTGCAAGATACTTACATATATACACATACACATACACATACACATACACATACACATACATATACATATACATATACATATACATAAAACTGATGTGGAATTTACTTTCAAAATCAGTGGTGAATATAAGACATGACTGCTACAAAGCCAAAAAAAAAAAAAAAATCACTATTCAACATAGATGTATTCCCCACACAATGTCTGCAAGAACAGGCTCCATGTCTTGATCTTTTCCTGGGAATAGGACCAACTCAGCTGCCTGTAGCTCAGAAATGTACATCAGTCTCTCAGTGAGGGAGAGGAGTAAATTCATGTGTATTGCCCACCAATGAAAGAATGGTTGCATTATGTTGGTCCACAGGTAAGGGTGGCATAATCAGAAGGAGACACAATGATAACTGAGCTTTTCTATTTTGTGTTTTGTTGGGAAATTCCTGAAGACAGACTAATATGGCAGGTGTTTGTTTTGTTCAAGTGACCTTACACTTAAACCAGCAGCTATGGTTCATTTGTGTGAGTGGAGAATTAAGATCCAATTCAGTCATTTGCTTCTCTCACACGGAGGGGTTTGCCTGGGATATTGCCTTACCAGGGCTTATGTTTCTCTGAGTTCTTGCTTATAGTTCTCCCCATATTTATGAAGACATCAATGATGGACAGTGGAACAAAGAAATTTTTTTGTTTCTTACAACTTTCTTGTGATCTTGAATGATATATAAAATAGAAATAAAATAAGTTTACTTAGTGTCAGGGATAATGCAAGAAATATTTTACTCCCATGAATGTGGGGAAATGGGAAAAATATAAACTGTCACATATTATATAATTTTTAATCTTCAGTCTTTGTCATAGAGACTAGGAATATGTTTTAATTGATTATTCCCAAATCCAAGCACAACTTCTGCAGGGCTTCAAGAACGGTGAGCTGTACATAGGTCTTGAGTGGTTTTGTGTGGATATTCCGATGACTGATACCCAAAACAATGACATATAAGCAATTATAATAATAAAGACTACAAAGAGGCTGTAGTGAGACATTTTTAAAGTAGAACAGTATGTCAGAGCACTGTTCTCCTGTTTACTTTAGAGAAGGATTGTATTCAGTGAAAGATGCCATGGGCAGCACCTGCCTCCTTGTGACATTAGATAAAAAAAGCTGAGTTGGTCCCATTAATACATTTTCCTGCTTGTGGCTATAAGAAAAATGTGCAAAGGGTTTAGTTTCCTTTTAGAGGCAGCTTGGTTTTGGACTATAACCTCTTATTTCTGAGATACTTCATGTTTGTGTCTCTCATTTGTAGATTTTTTTATTTTTTTATTTTTTGCAAACCAAAGATAAAGTAAATACTCTTAAAAAGAAATCCAGATATTGGTGCAAACAAAATCATACCTCTAGCAATATCGATAGTCAAACTAATAGCTTAAAGATGCACACCAGAGATGCTGCTGTTTAACAAGGCATAATAGCTAATAAGAATTATAGCAATTAAACCACAGATAGGCAATAAAAGTAGCAGGGATTTGACAGACTTTCACAAATTAAAAGATAGTTCATCCTTAAATGTTTTCCAAATGCCTAGTTTAGAGATTCCTGTCTTCAGGTGCACAAAATTAAGTTCTGAGCGGATTCTCAGGCATTAGTACTTTTCCACTCCCTCCTATAGGATCTTCACTTATTAGAGACAAGGGGTGAATTACTATGTCACTAGACATCATGCACAAGGACATCATGGACACAAATTTTTGCATTTATTAAACTCTTGCATACCTAGCTGCAGAATTGAAAATGCATCTTCAGGCATGAATTGTTCTTTGTTCAAAATCCAACACATTACAGTTTCTTAGTAGTGGTTTGTTTTCCTGCTCTGACAGCGCGAGCTCTATTAATAATCTGTGTTCATACAGCCACTGGCAAACCAGGGAAGTCAGTGATGTGGTGGCACAGTAGAAACAAGAGCTTTTAATCACACCAACACTGTTGTCTGGAGGGAAAAAGAGGAAGTCAGTGCTAGATGTGCAGAGGAAGTAGAGAGAGACCAGAGCAAGCCCATGGAGGGTTTTATAATCAAGAAGTTCATTTTGCACTGGGTTCTGAAATTAATGAGGAGGCAGTGGAGTTGTCTGACAATGGGGTGATACAAGTTAGTGTCCAGGGATCATAGAAGTTATTCTGAGCCAAGACATATTGAATTGTTCATTGTTTTCTCCTACTAAACACTCTTATAATTCAAGTACTTCATCATAAAGAATTATCAGGTTCTCTCTCTCTGACTTCAGCTTTCTTGCCTTTCTCAGCTGGCTGATCATGCCTCAGATAATCAGACTCATCTCATCTCTCAGACATATATACCTGATACCTCCCCTCTCCCTCTGTGCCTGTCTTCTCCTTTGTACTGTAGTTCTCTTTTCTACTTCATATTTCCTAGCTGTTACCTCCTGTCTTCTTGCACTGTTTTGTTGGAGCAATGGCCTGGCTTACAGAAATAAAAGCAGGAAGACCATAACCTTAACCCCCCCCTCCCCCCATGCTATTTCTTTCTCACATTGTTCCGTCCTCATTCCTTTTTCACTTTGTGGTATGCCATATCTCACTTGTTAGCTAGAAATGACCATTCGAGGCTCATATATCAGGATATTACAGATTTCACTAATCATGCTTCCGTTTATGACCTTGTGTCTTTTTCAGATTGTATTTCCCAGCCACATCCCTGGTCATGGCAGTCCTATTGACTTAAATGGAATTCTGCCTTCTGCAATCAAAGCAGATTTCCCTGCAGGATAATAACTCAGAGTTTTGACCTCCTTCACTTACTCTGAGTTTTAACATTAAAAACTAGAGTGCATAATAAGTACAGAATTATACTTATCAGCCGGGAGTGCTGCCTGATTGCAAGGCTCTGTTACGTAAAAGCATTTAACACTGACTGTGGAGAAGTGAGATGTAAGTGGGTAATAGCCACGATGGAGAACAACTAAAAATATCTTGGAACAAGCAACTTCAGATTTTACTTCTCTGTGTCTAATTATTTTTCACAGAAAACAATCAAATGCAAGATGTTCGGGAATTTGGATAATTGTTTGTTTCCTTCTCTTGAAGACAAAAGAAAAGTGGGATAATGACAGAATTTTCAGAAGACTTAGTAACATACAAGTCAAATGGATTTATCAATAGAAACAGAAGTGCACCTCTTTGGAGTTAAGAGAAAAAAGGTATCCTGGCCCCACTGGGCTTTAAAAATGATAAATCTTTGGCACAAGGAAGGGCTTTTTTAAATTAAATTTTCTTTGCAACCTAAGGCTTTTTTGATTTATACTATCTAGCCCCAAGCAAGGGTCTTAATTATTTTTGATTTATTTCCTTCATTCCTGAGAAAGGTCTTTCAGTTTTTCTTTATTATTATTATTATTTCAGGCTTTCTTCTCCTTCTCTAGGCATATCTATATTTTTTAGCTCTTTTACTACTAGCTTTTCTTGTTTTCTTTCCTTCTGAGGTGAAATAGGCTAAAGCCTTCAGGTCTGACTCAAACAAATCTGGGCTTGATTTCACAAATGTAATGCAAGATTTGAGTCTTTTTCTTTTAATTTTGATTTGTTTATTTTTTCCCATAACTTTTGTTACATTGCTATAAATGAGGTGTGTTGTGCCATCTTTCCAAGCAAAAGGTTTCTTTTGGTTAATAAGACCTCCTTTTTCTTCTTAATTGCTATTTTTAGGTAAAATATGCTGTACAAGCTTTACAAGATTTTCACTTAGTGATAAAATGGACTTTTATCAACTCTTTTCTCTTCCTCATGAGCAATAATTCTGCTTTCCTTTTATATAAATGAATATATATAAGGAAAGATGTAAAAATATATATATTTTTTTCTGAATGTCTCTCTCCTGCCCTAGAACACTTTCAGAAAAATGGGAGGAAAATATCTCTGCACAACACAGCTCAGAAATTAGAGTGATCTGCACAACTGCAAAACCCTCAGTCAGAGAAAGGAAAGGAACCTTTTTCTATTCAGATTCAGCAAGCTGTGGACATTATATAAAAGGTGAAAGCTATTTTTGCGGAGGCATGTTGATGTTTTTCCAGCCCTGCCATGGTGGGTTGCTGTGAGATGTCCTGCCTTGGAGGGGTCCTCTTGGGCAGCACCTGGGGTTGCTCAGCCTGCACAAGACCAGGCAGTTCTGCCAAAATGCAGAGCTATGAAACTGAGTGCCTTGCAGGAAAAATGAAAACATTGGGGAATTTAGGGACTTCTAGAGTTTACTGAGCGGGTGCTTTTAGTATCCTCATTTTGGACTTCAGTGCCTATCTTCTACCTAGGTCCTGCTGAAAATGCCCAGGAGCTTTTTTGCAATGAACTGCTGGTCCCATACCAATAAGATGAGGAAAGTGACACCTTTCTAGTAAATGACTTTAAATATGTGGCAAAGCCAAATTTATTAAAGATTGTTTAGATATTACACCATCAAGAGCTCTATAAATACCTGAAGATAAGATTCAATTTTTAAATGTCTGCTTTTGGATTTTTCGTTTGCTTTACATCCATGTATTTCCTCTATGAGTAACATTTCTAGCAAGGTGAGTTATTTTTATTATGGTACCAGTGCTGCCACTTCATGCTGAAGGTTAGCAGGAAAAACCTTGTCAACAAATCCTGAGGTTCTGTTGGAGTTTTATGTGGGAAGGAGCACCCAGAAAGTTACAAAGGCAACAATATCTGCTTGTCCCTGTCATTAGACAACAGATTGAAGCCAATTCTGTTAAGCTCTGAATTCGTTAGAAGCTTGATTATGGACTCTGTATCTAGAAACAAGG
>VXAA01003159.1:87137-110249 GCA_013399115.1 Anseranas semipalmata
AAAGAAAAGAAAAGAAAAGAAAAGAAAAGAAAAGAAAAGAAAAGAAAAGAAAAGAAGAGGAAAGAAAAGAAAAGGAAAGAAAAGAAAAGGAAAGGAAAGAAAAGAAAAGGAAAGGAAAGAAAAGGAAAGGAAAGGAAAGGAAAGGAAAGGAAAGGAAAGGAAAGGAAAGAGAAAAGAAAAGAGAGTAATTGTAGTTGTTTTGCAGAGCTACAATTGTTTTGCAGAGCTCCACTAGAGAGCTGGGCCCCTCTGCCCACTGGTTTATCCTTTGATAAAATGAATGAGTTTTGCTCCCCATTGCACCCCCCCATGTTAGCTGCAGGTGAAGTTCAAATACTGAGCAAGCACTGAGCAGTTACTTTCCATTTGAACCATGAGTTTGTCTACAAAAAAGGATGATAAAGCCAGGTTCCACATGACTTGGACTTCGAGTGTCCACAGGGCAAAACCAAACATAGAGCTGAACTTAACAGTAGTAGTAGGAACATACATGTCTAATGACAATTTTTTAGTTTAAATGAAAAACAGTTTCACAGCATCTGTAAAAACCTGTGGGTACACACTTTGTGTGTATTGAACACTGGAACCCGATTTTTCTTTTCATGAGAAATTCAATGGTAGCATTTGTCCTTGGAACAAGTACAAAATGGAAAATATTGGCATTGATATATGCCATTATAGGATCAAGAGAAGCTTTTTCTTTGATGCAACTGAATATTTGGTTCCTATATTAACATTTTAAATGCTCTGTTTTTTTGTTTGTTTGTTTGTTTGTTTTTTTTTTACATAAAAGATCAATTTTATAAAGAAAAATTGCTCAGAATGGAAAATATAAGCCCTTTCATTAGAAAGAAATATTATTCAGTACTATGACATAAATACTAATAATAAATACTATTTTTCCTACAAAAATATAAAAAGTCTAAGTTTAAAATTATCTAAATCTATGTGATATATTCTAGACAACTTTTTACAGTTGTCGTATAGTTAATGATTAAGAGAAGAGTTTTTGAAGCGGAAGACTGGTGAAGCACTGATACTCATTTCAATTCCCACTACATATCAAAGATATCAGTTAGATATCAGTTAAGACCTGATTCAGAAGTGCAAAACATCCATTGCCTTTGCTGAAAACAATTATCCTAAAAGAAGGATTTTGCGTGATCTTACAGAAGATCAGCCCAGCCCCAGACGTAACAAAGGTAAGAGCACTACCCAGCTGTCCTCACAAAGAATCAGAGACAGCATTTTGCAGCAGTGTGAGTGCCTAAAAAGCAAACCAGCAAAAGCAAAATTAAATGCAGGAGAACAAAGGGGAAGAAACGTGACTTTTTCCCATGTTTTCACAATGACTGAAAATAGATTGACAATTTCAGGCCCAGGGCCTGAAGTTAACTTCAAGCCTTATGAAATTGTGTTTAAACATGTTTTGATGAATGTTGTTCAAGACAAAAGGTCATTGGCATATATACAGTAATACTACTGTAATACTACTGACAAGTCAAGACAGCAAAAGGCAAATGCTAAGGTACCTGAAACTACTATAGAAATTTAATCATTGTAGTAACCTGACAGATTTATATCAAGATGGGTTTTTAGGAGTTTGATTTTTGGTACAAGGATTTTTTTTTTAATCAAAAATGCTTAGGGAAGTGGGCTTTGTAGTAGAGGAATTACAAGGGGACAAATGTGTTCTGATAGAAAGCAAGGCAAAGCCAGAGTGAAGTATGTGATCTGCTGTGTAGGACAAGTAGACCATGGATTTCAGCAGTGTGTGTCCACAGCCCTGGTACTTGAGTGTCCATTCTGACCTCCATAACTAGAGATCACAAATCCATCAATTCCTGTTCCATACCACTGCAGCTGAATTGCCGAAGATCCCTGGCACTGTGGAATATGTGGGTAATTCCAGAAAAAGTCAAAGGTTGTGGAAGGGTATACATAGTAAAATTCTAGGCAAAGCCTTTGTGATTGTTCATTCATGCAAAGATGGGGTTAATTCAGGAAATACCTTTGCCAGTTGTATAAATACGCTTTTCACTCTGATGAATTAGGCTTTAGTGGTCCAAGGAGGAAGAGGAGAAATGTTCTGCCAGAATGACCTTACCTTCTGTTTAGAATGTAAATCTTTGAATTTCCACATAGAGGAAGGGCTAAATTAAGAGCTCAAGTTAAAAGCCCTCATGCCACTGCCCATAAAAGAGAGTGTGGATAGGCAGAGGGTCGTAATACATGTGCACATTAGTAAATGAGAATGAGGCACTGAAGTAAAAGCTCTGCAATTAGGTAAGGAAAGACTCTGCTTTGTGTCAAATGGTTTCTGTTAATGTGGGATGGACCTAGGGCCATTTTAGATTTCCCACCAGTCTAGCTACTAGCGCAGAGTTATCTTAGTCTGCTATTAGGATTGAGTGACACAAAGGGTACATGGAGTGCTGTTATTTATCAAAATGTGACGTAAATATAGAAGGTAATAAATCAGAGATGGCAGCTTTGAGTGCTGTAAAAGATGTTGTCCCTGTTTCATTTCATGACACCACATAAACAATGTAAACAAACTCCAGAACTATTCTGCAACTGGGGGTAAAGGGTACAGGGCTCTTTCTGGATATTAATAAAAATGGCACAACAGCAAATAGCATAGTAAAATTGTTTTAATAATAACATAGAAACAAGAAGAGAAATATAGATAGTGAGTAAACCTTATATCCCTACAGGTGATGGGAACCCCAGGTGGACAGCCACGCATGCTGTGCACAACCCATGCGTGTAGAGGTTCACCCTTCACTCTCTCCCCTATACTGTAGCTCTTCATACCTAGTGTAAAAAACAAAACTATATATCTTGTCTGGAAAGGTAGGAATTTTATCTCTTTCTTAATGCCCACCAGAGCATATCCAGCTATACATCTCTTGGATCTGTATCCAGGAATAGCTTGTATCCAGGGTATTCCAGCACATTCCCCTACATTATTATATATATATGTGGTTATACTGTGTTCGCTAATGCTAACGTATGGGTTTTCAAGCCCTGAGTACAGGGCCCAGTAGAGCAGACATGGCTTGCTCAAGATCATTGACTCCTTGAATACAACTCCTTCCACAAGACTCCCAATACACATGATCAGACCTACAAAACAGAAAAATTCATAGGCAAATAAAATATAGCTGATGGGTATGTAAGCTCATATTATGACAACTGGGTATTGATCAAAATAGAAAGGCAATAGCTGGACAGAAGTTGGAATAAGAAAAAAAAAATGGGATAATCAAAAAGTAGATGTTTAGAGGATTGTGCTCTGAGCTCACCCTTAGGTTATGCTGCAAAACATACATAATTCATCCAATGTGGAATGGTTTAACTCAAAGTGAAAAAGTATCAAAGTAAGACATTAAGGCTAGTGGCTAAAGGTGATAACAACTAACTATAGCTGAGTCAGCTCATGTCTTATAAGCAAATACATAGACAGAACCTCTGCTACATTTCAGCACTTAAGGTCATTTGCACTGCAACCAAAGACACAGTCCTATCGAACCGATAGAGTTATCCTAGAGGTTTACCTTTGGCCTCATCTGATTACAATCCAAAATGCTAAATCTTGCCTTGATATAACTGGAACAGGTCCACAAATTTACCTTAGACCAAGACTGCAATATTGTTTCCTGAGGACGTGGTGAAAAGCTTGAACAATGTAAGTGAGATGATTCTTTCTTAATTCAGAAGAACTAAATGGATCCAGAAAATGCAAAAGTATTATCTCCACTCTGTCACTATGTAATATCAAGCAGTAAAACATGGATCAAGGTTCTGATTTGAAACATCTCACTGCTTACTTCTCTAGAATAGATAATAAGGAAAAAAACTGAGAAATGTAATGCATAGCATGAACAACAACAACAAAAATATATGTGTTAAAAAAAAAAGGAAACAGAAGTATTATAGAAGACAAATGCAATTAAAACCTGTTGGCCGTAAAAAGGCTACTTGCTAAAGCTCTAGCTTTGCTAAGGAAGCCACATGAACTGGGAAGAAGTGGTTAGTGTCAGCCCTGAAACTCAGCCTCTGAACACAGTGGTGACCTTTCTAATTTTGACAAAATAGGTAACCAGAAAGAGATGTGTAGGCAGGATAATAAATTGCAAGTGAAATATGTTGTTTTGTTATGTTCTCAGAATTCAAGATGGCTTATCAGTCACATATTTACACCTAGTGCATACTTACACCTGACAGGGGGGTCTCTGGCAGCCATTCCTTCAAGTCATGATGCACTTCAAGGTCTCTTCCAACCTAAATGTTCTGTGATTCTGTGATTTTCTGATGAGTCTGGTTGGTCCTTCGTCTTCAGCTGGTCATCCTCAGGCATTGCACAGGTAGATGGTCTATCTATCTGCTTACATGCAGAATTAATTCTGAAGACAGAAGTCAAAAAAAGGCAGAAAAAGGAAAGTAGGTACAGAGGGGAGTCACAGAAAAGGGGATGAAGCAGAAAGGGATCCTTGCTGGTTTGGTAGTAATGGTGAAAAGTACTCTGTTGCTTTATGCATCCTAATAACCAAAGATCATCAATACAGACAGCTTTTGCAATAAAGTAAAACCAAGTTGACTTTCTCGATGAGATTGTCCAGGAGCCCATTTCGCTCATTTTGGATCCTTGTGTATCACAAGAGGATGACAATGGGTAGAATAGACCATTTTGTCATTATCTACTCACAGTAAGTTAGCTTAATGTTTAAAACAACACTTCTGGTCTATTAAAATCATATGTCTTACCACTCTTTACTGTACCTGAGATGAATACAATCTACATGGTAACAGTAAGTCACTCAATTTGCATTAGGCTGTCTTCTACTTTTGGTGTTTCTGCCAATATTCATTTTTTACAAGCTACAGTAACATTTATGAAAGTTTCATCTGCTTCCTACATTCAGGTTCAGCATTAGTAACTTAAGTCTGATTACTATAAAGGTAGTAAGACATTATAGAATCAGTATAATTACTTGAATTTTATAGTATAATTACTTGAAATATTTGACTGGGTGGGTTCTGATCTGACTGTGTTGAAGCTTCGTGTATAAGAACTGGATTAAATGAGGTTATACTTGCCTTGACAACTTGCATTCAGAACACTGAATCACATATCCTCAGGTACAGAAGGAGGAAAAAGGGGGAGAACAATTCTGCCAATTCAGTTTTTGCCAAGTAGCTGTCTCTCCTTATATCCACATTGAGAATCAAACTAAGAATCTCTAGAGAGGCAAGAAAAGTGTTTTTCACCTTTCTGCTCAAACTGAGCAATTGCTTGGCCTAGTGATTGACATATTATTAGGCTTCCCATTAGCATAATGTGTAGGTGAGTAGATTTTTCTCCTTTAGTTATTGTATTTTCTGGAAAAAATTGGGAGTTGCTTCAAGTGTTACAGTGTATATTTGTCCTTTCTGAAGTCATTTTGGTAGCCTAGCAGACTTTTTTTTTTCTCCCCAAAAGCTGTTCCATTAAATTAGGTTAAATTTGTGTGCTGTTCAGAGAAAAGTGATTTAAAACCTACAAATAGTTTGTGCATTATTTTCTTTTTTCATATCAAAACTATAAAAAAAATCTAGTGTAATAATTGCTTAATCTTCCTTGTGGGGCTATTCATTTTGCCTCTGTGGAAGGTTTATATTCTCCCTTCTCTGGAAGAAATGCAAAAAGTTTATATTTTATTATCTTTTCTTTAACCTTTAGATGTTACATGATTCTTGTCAATATTTATCTTATTTTGCCAAAAGCAGATTAAAAATCTAATTTCTTTATCTACCTTTCTTGGTCTTTTTTTTTTTTTCTTCTTCTTTCTCCTTCAGCCACGAGAATTACTCTACTATTGGGTAGCAGTAGCACATGTTCTTTAGTTAAGGTTATAATTAGCTTTGTAATTATTAGCCTTATTTTTGACCTATTTATTCTGCTTAAATTCTGTAAGATGAAACCTGTCTGCCCATGGCTCTTACCAAAGGGGAATTCTCCAGGAGATAGAAGTTAATTGGGCTAAACTTTTTGGAGGAAAAAAGAAGAAAGGGAAAGAAGAAAGAAAAAGCACCAATCTTAAACTGAAAAGTCTTCTTTATACTGTATTGTATTCTTTGACATTTGTATGGGAGTGTGAGGGCAGAGTTCTCATTGCTGTAAAAACCCAGCACTTGAAATTTAAAACAGAGGAAGTTTAGGAGACTATCTTCTCAAGTCCCAGAGAGGGAGCTAAGAGGATATCAGGTACATGATCCTATGACAGATTGTAATATAACAGAAATATTTGATTGAGAATAAATATCTCTATGTATAAAGAGCAATAAATTTTCTTTGGAATAAAAATTAGTTTTACTGATACTAAAAACAAAATAATGTTTGAGCTTGCAAATATTGTTAATTTTATTTATTACTTCAAAAATCATATCAGAATTAATCACTGCTTTATAAAACAATACACAATTTATTAAGAAAAATATAAGAAGTCACAGAACTGAGAATTCATCATTCCCCAGATAACTTAATGCTAACCTCAATTCAATATGTTTCTTTTAATTATTGATCAACTAGCCTTTTACACCCAGCTGGCATAATGCCTCTCACTGTATGCTGTATCTACAAACTCTCAGTTCACCAAAAATCCATATATATGATCACTAATTTGATAGGCAACAGCAGTAGAGGCTCTCTGTCAACAACTCCATATCAATCTGTCAAATATTAATCACTGGAGAAATACTGACGCCTCATTTTTTTCTCCCTCCCACCTTCCAGAGGCAGCCCTTTCTCTGTTCCACCGTTCAGCCTATTTTCTCATTCATTCTTCAGTGTAAACAGTGTTTATAATGCCCGGCAATACTTACCTGATTCATCTGAACCATTTGACACGGATCAGATAGCTTACCAAAGAATTCTGCCTGTGACTGCATGAACTCTTGAAGAAATCAGAAACTATGCTGTACAGATAAGCATTATATACAAGTACTTGTTGGCATGGTTACACTGATAGGCTTACTTCTGACTTTTCCCTGGTCTTTCTGAATAAGTGATAGAGATCCAGAAAGACTTTCAAGCCTCACTCAACACACATTCCTACAATTTTAAATGTGCTCATATCTGGGAAAAAAAAAAAAAAAAAAAAGAGTATCAGGGCTCTAATCCACCTACTTCATCTTTTAAAATATTTATAGATAGCAGAGTGTAAGTCAACATAAATAAAAGAAGCCTGTACAGGTTGCACTATGTTTTTTCAGAGCTAAAATACTGTTTTGCTGTCAGAGAAATCAAAATAAAGTAGTTAAACAAAGTATTGTAAAAAGAAAGCAGAACTGAGTGTCTGTCAATGCTTTATTTCACCAGACATTTTAAGGAACCAGATTTTTTTTGAGAAATCCATGAGAAGAATTTTATTTGCAGCTATATGCAGCAAATAATAATGAATCAACAAAAGGTGTGTTTCCTGTCCTTGGAAACCTGTGCCTTGTAAAAGCCCATAGCTCTAGCTGTACTGTGTTTTACGCTGTATGCCATAGAAGTTTAAAAACAAAGAGTATAATTTCTAAGTGAGAATTTATGCTCTAGAGATGGAGACATTAAGTAGATATTTAATGCATGGTTATCTCTTCACCAGACCATCAAGCTGTGATTAAATTGTTTGTTTGGCTTCCTATATAGCTGCTGACATAAATATTTAAATGATTTTACTGTTTATATGCTTGCAGGTTATTGACATTAGGTGGCCTCTAAACTGGTCTGTGTATCTGGTCCAAGAGCTTTTCTAAATCCTCCTATCTAGCCAGCAGACAATTGTGGCTTACTATTTATGGGATGGATTCCTGCAGTTCTCTTTCAATAGATTGTAGTTCTAGTATCCCATCTGTTGACTAGTCCATTGAAGACTCATTGTTTCACATATTTTTTTCTTTTCAGGACAAGTAGCTAGAGGTGGAGATAATAGCCTACAGCTTCATAAACATAGCACTTAAAGTTAGAAATAAGTTGCACAATAAAGCAAATAGAAAGTTAAAAGAATAATAAACGTATATGCACAACTATCTACCTTACAGCATACTAAACACTGCATTTGGAAAGACATGTTAGTTCAGTTGCTACAGACTGTGCAGGAGTGTGTCTGCTTATTCACTGTTGAAAGAAACTGCCTGATAATGCCCATATACAGAAACAGACTTTTAAATCTTGGTAGTCCTTATGATCTGAGTCCAAGTCCTGGCGAACGTCTCTTGAAACCTGGAAATTGCAAATGAATACTTTCCACATTGTGCTTTTACAACCTAGAGTTACAAAGTCCATTTCTGGAGCCAACCTTGGTAGTAGTTTCCCAACCACATTCCTGTAGCCTCGTATAAACTACACAGAAGCTTTCTCAGCCGTGATTCCTTACAGCATTTATTTTTTATGACAGATTAACTCAAAAATATTTCTTCCTGGCATCACATAAAAACAGTCACAAAATTCTGTTCCCACTAAAGTCAGAATGAGAACTCCACTGTTTTTGAAGAGGCCCCCAATTATTTTTTTTTCCATCAAAATGCTGTGAAACCTAGACCTGCTCCAGGAAACACCTAAGCATGCAATGAACCGTAAGTAAATAAGAAGTCTGCTTAAATCACAAGGTTGCTATTATGAAGCAATACAGGATCAAAGTTAAAACTATCTGGTCGACTATCATATTAATTTACATATATAGTGGCCTCGTATTTTATAAAGGATAATAATAATTTTTATTTCTGTGTTGTGTAGTGATCTTATACATTTGCATGCTGTTCAATGACACCAGTATGCAAAATATGTTTTCTTATTAATATGAATATGAACTGCATTTACTAATCTCACTGTGTTTCCAAAGTAGTTGCCTGGGAATATATCCCACAGTTTCGCTATTTTAATTAATTATTTTTCTTGTCCTTTGTTTGTGAAAGACCCTGTTATTATAATTTATACATTTATTCAACAGAAAATGTTTTTCCCCAAATTTACATAAATCTACAGTTGCTTACTTTCCTATCCTTAACAATTTATTTATTTATTTATTTATTTATTTATTTATTTTAGTGTTCATAGTGTTCAAAGGACTTTGCTATTTATTTTATTTTGACTTCTTGCTTATCTTTCCTGGATTGTGATGAGCTAGCCTATTCTTGCTGGTCTCTGTTCTTTTAGCTGTGTGTAAAGTAAGCTTATCAAGTACAGAGATACCTTCTGTTATTACAGTAAAATCTCCTAAACACTTTGAAAAGTGCAAAACCAAAAAGAAAGCACCTGCACTGCAAAACCCAAACAGCTAGCCAAACAGAATTTTTTAGAGTGAAGCATGAGAAATTACTTAGCTATCCATGTCAGCATGGATTAAGTAATAATGTGGTATAATTTAAACACTACAGTTTCTCTGCAAGACTGAAGAGGATGCTCTGGGTTAAGACATTAGTAGGAATATGATGTTATTAGGTGAACTGAAGTGAGAATATTTTACTTTCACTCCTCTCCTCTAGGCTTTGGGCAACAGATTATTATGGGGATGATGTCTGAGTAAAAAAAATGTAATGTTGGACAATAGAAGGTCACAGTAGTACAGGAAACTCCAGAGCCTGGGCTTTCAAATTCAACTGCTTTTATGCAGTTGAAGACAAATATGTCTTTTAGTTTATTCTGAATGTTTATAGCAGCTCTTATGCACTGTCTGCAGGCTATTTTAAAATATATTATTGTGACCTGGCTGACCCTTCAGATGATTATTCTCCTTTGGGTTCTGCATTTTTTCCTGTGTCTTTTTGAACTCTTCCCTTGTCTTTTTTGTTTTGTTTTGTTTTGTTTGTTTGTTTGTTTTCTTTTCCTGAAATATTTTTATCATTTTGTCAGTTTCCATCTGATGACTACACTATGCACTCAAACAACTGTTCAATGGCAATCTGGTGCCTGTAGTCTGGTAGGTGGGATTTAATCTAAAATTGGTCAGAAGTATATCATTTATTTTTTCTCTTATTGTAGATTTTGCTTTCTTTGAAATTGAAAATAAAATAAGGACTAAATTCTCAGTTAAATGTATTCCAAAATTGTGCTTATATTGTTTAAGGGATTTATCTTATTTTCTTGATTAGATTTATAATGACCAAAAAAGGTTGCAGAACCAGGAGTTTGGATATTCATTTTGGATGGTGTTGCTTGGCATTCATTTAAATGAAAACAAAACAATTTCAGCAAGAAAAAGTGGGAAACGTTTCTTTGTTTCTCTTCAAGAATGATGTCCTGCTGGTGTAGCAGTTTCCTGGGATCTAACATACAGATTCAGATCTTCCATATCCAGTGAATATGTTAACCACAAAAAGTTAAAAGTGGTAATCGAGGTTATGATCTCTTCTACCCTCCTTTTGATAAAGAAATCTTACTAGCTGTTTGGTTTTGAAATTATTGGTAAACCAGGAAGGTTCTTTCTTTTGGACCCTGAATGGGCATGCAGTGTAAACTGTAAATTGTCCCTTGTCCTTAATATTTATAATAATACAAGATGAACATACTTGTTTATTAGAATCTGATTTTTTTTTGTGTGTGTCATCTATTTATGTGTGAAAACATAGATCTTTAACTTGAGGTTTTCTGTGCAGTTAGAACACCTAAAAATTAGGTAGTGAGGCAGTGTGTGGGGTAGTCTTCATGTTTCTTAAGAATCTCACCTAACTGCTTACCTCCAAGCATCTAGGACTAGTAAAAGCAGCGTGGTGCTGTACCAAACAGGTCTACCCAAAACACTAGCTTTTTTAGCACCAAGTTCCTCTCAGACTGTTATATGCCACTTTTGAAAATGGTTAGAAATTAATGAAGTTATATTTTAAGATAGCTATCAGTACCCATCTAAAGCCAGTTTTGGCTGCCCTGTATTGAATGTAGTGGGTGTAGATGTATCATTATGTTATGCCCGGAACACTGGGTTCATTTCTGGATATCATTTTACCAGAAAGCTGTTGACAAATTAGAGAAAAGAACAATGACATTAATTGAGGTTGCAAAAAATCGACAGAAAGTAATTATTTATAGTAGTAAATGGTGCCATAATTATGAGAAATCGAATGAAATTAAGATACAAAATATTTAAACAGAATATCAAGAAGTGCAGTCTGACAGAGAGATGTATGAAGCTGCAGAACAGTTTCCAAAGAGAGGTGGTGGGACTGATCGCCTGGAGCACTTGAAACTATACAGATAAAGAAATGTTAAAAATTCTTGGAAAGTGTCTGTGCCTGAACTGGCAGGAGAATGGAGTAACCTTTTCCTCCCTTTATTCTGTAAATAATAAAAATGGTACTTTTAAGAGACTTTAATATCCATGTCAAATTTTTCACCTATCTTTTCCTGTGTTTTGAGGTCTTTTTTTTTTTTTTTTAAATCAGTATGGAAATGTCACTGAATACATTAAATGACACACCCTTTATCTCATTAAATTCCTGGATGCTTCTCCTTTTTAATATCACATCTCTCTTATAGTGACCATTCATTCATTTTTTTTATTTTTCATAATTTTCCTTTCCTGTGTCTTGCCAATAGCTCTTCCATCTCAGAATATTTTAAATTCTGATGGTTGCTTAATCTTTCATCTAATGAAGATTAAGATTACTCTGAGAGTTTTATTACTCTGTGTAACAGTTTTGAGGTAACTAGTCTGATTGAGAAGTTATATCACATGGATCTAAATGTTGTTTGTTTAGATTTAGACCTGCACCTGATACTTTCTAAAGCTTTTCAAAGTTTCTGGTCATTCTCTTGTTCTGGTCTTGGTTCCCCAAGACCAAAATACAGTCTATATAGACCTCTGTACCCTGCCTAATATATAAAAATGGATTAGTTTTTCTGGACTGTGTCTTTCATGCTGATCACAATTCAAATGATCAGATGCCTATAGAAACAGCATTTCCAGTACAGACTTGGAAAATGCCTACAAACACATTCATTTTTTCTCAGAATACTTGTCAGAGCTGTGATGAAACATCCAGCTCAGCAAACATATTGGCATTAAACACTTTACTAGAAAGAGATCTGTTTTGTAAGTACTCAGTTCAATCACTTGGATCTGAAGATGAGAGATTTCTTGTGCTTCCACTTCCCTCCATCCCACCTCTGGGCTTTTCAGTGAGCAGAAACTATCCCGCCCAGTTCCTCTGAAGACTCTGCCAAGGCAGAGGCACATTAAGCTCCTCCTGCAGCTTCTGCAGGCTAGAAAGAATTTTTCTAGGACTTGTCTAATGACTGGAAAACAATTTCAGCTGTTTTCTGAACCAAATATTTTCCTTTGCTTGTAAAGCCAACCTCTGCTTTTCCTTCATTTGTTTTATAGCTTCCTGAGCTTTTTCTTCATAAGCCCAGGGACTCAACAACTTTTTAGCAGAAAAACAAAAAAAAAAGATTTTGATTCCTTGCCATATTCTAAACTGTATCCTTTCCAACTCTATATTTGTCTACACATTTGTATTTAACTGGCATACTCCATGAGGGAGGCTAAGCTCATCTTCACAAGACTGCAGTTTCACATTAGACACTTGCCTTTGTCTTGTTCAGTAGTGACAGTATCCTCAGGCCTGTCCTGTATGAATCTTAAAAAGGTGTGCATTGTGTTAAAAAGAAAAGCTGTCCCCTTTGCAACCCACCTGACAGTCCTGTGTTGCTGAACATTGCTTTTTGAAGATTTTCCCTGAGTGAGCTGTGCTGGCTGCTTTGTCTTTCTGGCTCTCACAAATGATGTCATTCAGTGCACTCCTTTCTGTCTCACTCTCCCTCCCATATTCTGGGTCATGCCATGGTTTGCCATGAAACATGCAGGTGTCATATTTTTGGGGGAATTTAATTCTGAACTCAACGTGCTTTTCTCACACAAGGTTTCCTTTTGTGTTGGTCATGGCAACTATCTGTTCATATTGTGTAGTCTTCATGGCGACTCACACTGGACTGCTAAGGACTTGTTCTGAGTCTTCCATTAGCACCTCTCCTCTGGGCTTTTTCCTTATTCTACAAGCACCATCTAATATCCTAATGAAGTAGCTGTAACTCCCTCATTTCTCCTTTGTGCCACTTCATCATCATCATTAATGTTCTTCTGTGTTCATCTTTTTTTTTTTTTTTTCAAAATACCACTGAATAAGAAAGCAAATCACCTTTATACTTCATTTTCACAGGGAGTGAAGCACTTTTCAGACCATTAACAAAGAAGTTCATTGTTAATTTCTTCTGCCTGATTTAACTGAAAACTACTAAAACATCAAGTCACTTCAGAAGCATCTCCTGTCAGAAATATCTTCCTACCTTACGTGTTCTTGGCAATCCATTCATTGCAATTGCAGAATAAAGCACAGTTAAACCCCTTTTCCAGTTGTTCTGCATATTTTACACAGTTTTGGCTTTTATAAAGTGTTTAATGTCAATGAGATTGCTGAGCTGGATATTTAATCAGTTTTCTGCTCATGTACTCCTGATACATGACTTACTGAGAAATCACAAAATGCTAAGGACTAAGTCTGCTTCAGACTCCGCTTCAGGGTGCTGAGTTATGCCTGGCAGGTCCAAAGCCACATGAGCTCCTGCTGAGTGCAGCATCAAGTCCCATGTGCTTCCTGTGAGGTACTTTCACACGCCCATTCCTCATAGTCGTAGCCTGACTATTCCTCATAACTTTGCATATTCCTCACAACTTTGCATCCAAAGGTCCTTCCTTGTTGAAGAAAGCTTTGCCTGTCTTTTCTTGCTGCACAAAGAGAAATGAAACCAATCAGCCTTTTCTTCCTCACCCTCTCCTGAACTCATCATCTGCATGGGACTGTGATCCCCCTTTTCCCTAATGTGCCTTCCTTTCCTTTGTACTCTGTATTATTTAACACATACCAAGGTTAGATTGACAGATATGCTATTGATGAGGGGACATAGTACTTCTGACCCTACAGCCAAATTGATAATGATCTAATGAACAGTTTTCACCTGCTCATACACTGGAAATAAAGAGGAACAGGTCATAGGAATGCATATGTTGTCACTTCAAACTGGTATGCAGTTTGAGAGAAGACCAAAGAGGTTGTTTGCAGGAATAAATACTATAAAGAATTTCCCTGCCACTGTAATGTTAATGAGAGAAAGAAGTTAAGGTATTTCTTAGTCTGATCCAGGAGTCATGGGAAAGGGACAAGATGGCAGTAGTTTGCAAATATAACTGAACTCCATGGGTGGGTAGACTGAGTGTATGTAATCCAAAGCCCACCCCATGCTATGGCTTAGTGTCTACTGCTTTTATAGTGTTGCAGTTTGTGAATTATATCCTGTTGTTTCTGTTTCATTTCTTCATTTCTGCTCATATGTATATCCTAGAAAGAAAATTTACTCTAATGTTTAAGCAGAATATAATTTGAGTCCTGACATAACATTTCATATTTGATTTCTGCAAAGAATTATATGTTCCCCAACAACAATTATATCTTGATCCTAAAAGAAAATTCTTTTAGACTTTTAAGGAGGGATAGTTCTATATCTTGTGAAACTTGACAAAATTTCAGTTGGCTGACTTAGGTGTAAAAATATATTTTTAAGATAAAGGAAAATGCTTCCTAATTTCACTTCATTTTTTCCTTACCTTTCCAGAACAAGGGTTTAACCAATACATGTTTAGCTAAGCCTGTATATATATATTGGTCAGGGACCTATGCGCTGCATAGAACATCCTTTCTTAAATAAGGTAAATATCACACACAATACCTTTGGCGGCAGCATTCATTATACTGTTTATCAGACACACAAGATTAAGCAACAAAAGGAGGTCAAAGTTCTGACTCTGTTTTAGTTTTGTCTTACATTAGCTGCAATCATTTCCTCTGGAAAATGGAGGCAGATTCTAAAATTCTCCTAGGCAGCTACACTAGGCATTGTCAGGCAGCAAACCAGAAAAAAATATTGTGGTACTTAAGACATGTAACATTTCCAAATGACCAGTTTAACCTGGAATTCATGCTACACCCCAGAAGACAAAGTAAAGAATCTGCGCTGACTCTGGAGTACAAAGTACAAAGGAATTTGTCTCCATCAGTTTGGTCTCACACATGATATATCCACTACTCTAGCCAAATAAACTTCTTTAAAACATGCAGAAATCTAGTGTTGGAGAGGTTTTTTTAGCCTTCTGAGAGGCTGAGCATGAACCAAAATTATTATAAATTTTGCACTGACTGCAAAGAAAGATTTGTTGCGTATGCTACAAGACATTTACCTTGTATGTAATCCAAAACCCATAAGGAATCAGTATAGACAAAACTTTTATGTTTTTTTTTCAGAAATTAATGATTCTGTTTTCAGGCACTTGAATACTGGAAGAAGTCTCATTTCAGAAGTATAATCCTGTACAGCCTAGGAAAATGATCTGAAAATTCTCAGAGTATAGCAGGGATAAGTGGAGAGTTATTTTTCAGTGAAAAGTTGAGAAAAGCACAGAGGGAAGGTTGAAAAGGGCAGCAAGATCTGAAGCAGGCAGCACTTATCCAATTCTGTAGCGCAGTAAATAGTATGCTGTCGCTTTTGTCTTTCGTATCCTTTGTTACGACATTAGATTTCCTAGAATAGCATTAAGTCATTTTTTTTTCATGACATAGTAACATTTTCATCAGGCGGCTACATAGTTTTTATGTGATCTAAGATGTAGCTCTACTTTCAACCTGGAGAGGTAGATCTACTTTCCTCCTTTGAGGGGAAAGCTGGTATGAAATAGATTTGATATGGTGCTTGAGAAGTACAATCAGTAATGGTCACTTATAACGGGTACAGTAAGAAATCTGTATTACAAATGGTGCAACTAATAAAAAAATATTGAACAGAAGAACAGAACAAGTCCTGGAACAGTCTTCCAGAACTTCACTAGTTGTATTTATCTGCTATTAAATCCAGTATTTCTTTTGTGACTAGACAAATTATTCAATGACCAGTCAAAAATAAAATAAAATAAAATAACCTAAAAACTCTAGAGATTTTTTTAAATGATGTATCACTCAAAAAAAAAAATATTACTGCTATGTATGGACGCCAGTCATGTTCCACCCTGCTCTGATGCTTGCAAGAGTTTCAGCAGTGGAAAAAAATAGCCCACTACCTCTGTCTTTGGCACACTTAGAGTAGTCAGTCAAGAATACAAGCAAGTACGCTTAAATATATTGTTTAGCAGGCTATCTATGGGATAAAAAAGTGAAAATATAAAATTTATGGGATAAAAGTGAAGCAGGGGGCATTTGTATGCAACTGCACTATAAATCTTGTTAGACTTACAACCGGCTGCTTCTAATCTTGTTTGTGAGTGCTTTACCACAAATCTGGACCTTGACACCTAGATGCTCATTGAATAATTTGAATTTTCATCTCTTATAACCTTTACTGTGAAGAACTATACACACTTACTCTTCACATTCTTAAAAAAAAAAAGTCTTTTCCAAATGGAGAAATGCCTGGTGTTTTGGAAGCCAAAAATAGTGAAATCATTACCCCAGAAAAAAGTCTTTTAAAATGTTCAGCATATGAGCATGTTCTACCTTAAATATGCTGCTAAGAACTCTATATCTCTAGAGATACAAAGCTGAAAACAATGATGCTGTACATCAGAGAGATAAAAGATCACTGTGTTGAAAGTAGTCATCAAACTATGACATTTTTATAAAGTTTTTACCATTCCTTCATTTTTTTCCATATATTTTATAAAATAATACCATTTCCTTAGAAGCAATCAAAAGTATCTAAAGAATATAAAGAATATAAGTTTTAAAGAGAACCAAACTCCACCTCAAAGGTTTGTTCATTTGAGGTTAAATTCTCTAAACATGTTTTTCTCTCTGTGAAAGATAAAAAGAGAAAGTTTTTAATATGCTGACTGTATGAAAAGGCAAGCTGGCATTTTAAAGACTGCAGAACTGTTTCCCAGGAATGTAGTCAGTCCAAATGGAAGTGCTAGCTGCTATCCTGATATAAATAAAAGAAACAGTTAATTTTTTGTTCAAATTACTGAAAATGTACCTGCCAATAATTCCAGATTTGACTAGTAGGCTACTACTGACACTCAGGCATTTAAATCAAAGGATTGTTATTCTTTATTATAGTCTGCCTGAATGAACCTAACTTCCACATCCATGTCTAACCAAGATTTGCTTATTATTGGCCAACTTTCTACTGATAAAATGTGTGTATTGTAACCTTATCTTCTTGATTTAAATGATTTATGTAGTAGGCTCTCTTAAAGAAGAGCAGCAGCAGAGGAACTACTTCTAAAAGGTAACTATTGTACTGTGAACTGTTTCAGAATTTAATACATTAGCATACTTTCTGTAAAGTAAAATAATGGTCAGTAGGACTTGATTTTCACTGTGGAATCTAGTAAGAAACATTTCAAGGTATTAGCTAACTCTCATGGGTTACTACTGCAGCACAATCTGCTTTAAAAGATTTTTTTTCTCTCTCTAAAACAGCCTTCGCTTGTCCCCATGGACATGCATTGATCATAAGGAGATACACCCTATGCCTGTTATGTGCTGTACAGAACTTCTCAGGGCCACACAGCCCCCAGCAATATTTCACATGGGACAGGACTCTACCAGCAAGTACCTCAATAAATAAACCCTGTCAGTATGGTTCAGCTAGAGCCATACAGCTAGTGACTGTGTAGTCACAAAATGGGTGCACAGGCATCTTGGCCTGTAATGGACTCATCAGTGGTGGATCTTGAAGTTTTGGAATCTTAAACCCTTAAAATACAGCTTGGAATCATTTCCCCATGTTTCATGCCAAATTCTATTTTGTTTTCAATGGGGATGAATAATACAACCAGTGAAAACAGACAGTAAGGCACTCAGTCTGAATTTACTGAGGACAGCAGAAGTAATATAAACCATTGTTACCTTGAGTAACACAGTGACTGCCTTGTGCAAATTATTTTTGCAGAAATAGAACTTTCTGCATGGAAGACTGAAATATGAAAGCAGCAATAGAATCAAGAAGTTATATGATTTATTTTTAAAGGTTTTATGATAGCATTATACCATAGTGATTGTTTTCTTAGCACAGGCTGCATTGTGATGCTGTGCTGTTTTTCTGAGAACTGGTTGCATTCTTTTCCTTTCTGTTTAGCTCAGCAGCTTAGTAATGTGAGCAATAAGACAAAAGGCTTTCTGAAGAAACTGCATTCCTGTTTCCTATCTATACTTGGTAGAAACACTTTTATTCCTTATTTCTCACAAAGTCATTCCCAGCACATCAGTGAAGCATGGCAGCAACACTTAAGTTTACAACAAACCATTTACCTGGTAGGAGGGAACAAAATTCTCATCCAAGACTTACTGCTCGTCCTGGAATACTGTACTGGTTCTTAATACAAAATCAAACTAGGCATTGATGGTGTATTAGTAAGAGTCTCTTATAAGAATCTATTCATCCCTGCAACCAAGGCCGGGAAAACCATCTAAACATAGTATGCACCTGTTGGATTCTCTATCCAATTAACAACTTTGAAAAATTCTGAGACTGCTGAGGAGAAACAAGGACTCTTGATGTTACACAGAGCTACTTAAATAGCATATTGGGAAGTGGTAAATTTCAACCTTTTTTTTTTTTTTTTACAAACATTCTGTGAATAGATGTATATTTTTAAGAGTTAGCCTGCTTTGAAATTTAAGAGAACTTTTTTTTTTTTCCTATAGGTTCTTTTAATCAAGAGCTGAGATACCACAATTAAAGGTATATTATGGAATCATGGAGAAATTAAATAGTTGCTTGCCTGACTATTTTCTGTAGCCAGTAGAGGCTAGAATTCATTATTTATGTTGTGTAATTAGTCACACAATATTGGTTCTACATCTAAACATTTTGTAAATAAATTAAATAAATGCAAGGATTGTGGGTAAGAAACCTTTATACTTATACAGCCTAATTGCTAGGAGCATTTTGCTGATTCAGAGAGAGCAAAAGTGCATTGTCACTGTCCTCTTTTTTACCTTTTCCTGTCATTATGTTTTTCACAAGAAAAAGTAGTATTTGTCTATACATGATGACTCAGGATATAAAATCCTAATTCCTTTCCCATTCTGGAGAGACAGATGTATAAACTATCTTGTCTCAGCTGGCTGTTTACAAAATATATACTCCATTTTCTCTTGTTACAGCCACATACAGTAATTGCATTTATATGAATACCGCACTAATTGCCAATGATTTGGTCACTTGTCTTTGTCTCTCATATTGGATTAATTGCCTGAGTGCCAGGGTTCCAGCTGGAGGGTTTAGAGTGCTGCTGTGTCTATATGCTGAGTATTGTTTCATTTGTTTACCAGACATTCAAACTGAGTCTGTTGCTCCCTTTTAATGTCACTCTGTTGTAGGTTACTTTTCCCGTTCATTCTCTTGGTATTTATTGTAGAGCAAATAACCCCATATAGTACAATGCAGCATTCAAAATTATTTTTACTTTGCCTTACTGATGTATTTTTGTGTATAAATGATATGAGAAGTATTTGTATAAACACTCTGCAACTCTTGGGCCTTCCTCAAATTTATTGCAGAAAATCAATAGGCAATAGGCATGGGGAAGTGTAAATTCTTCTTGGTTAAGGATTTTGAGATCTAGGAGAAAAAACTCAAAAACTGAAATTCTCTGTGTGAAAAAAAAATGGAAAATGGGAGTCTGGTTCATCAGGAAGAAGCTGTGAGTAGAACTGCAAATCAACAACGGTAGAAAGATGTGCCTAGATGCTCTTACTAGGACAGAACTCCAACTTCACATGCCTTCATCTATCCTTACATTACATGAACATGGTGAGAGCCTTTCTTCAGCCTGTGTCAGTAACAATTATTTCAAATATAGCTGAAATAGGAAATTCTGGACATATTGTTTCTTCTTAAAAAGGGCCAAGAAAAACTAGTACCAAGTCATTTGCATAACCAAAATTAGGCCATGAACTCTTTGGCTTTGAAACAATTGTATCTCAGATGAGAGCATTCCCCAAAACCAGCAACTCAGTGTAATTTTTCAGAACGTTTCTGTGCCTTTCACATTGTAGGGTTATCTGGATTTGGAGTCTACAGGTAGTTTCTGATGGGAGAATAACCCAATTATGAAATAGAATATCTCTGATACTACCCGGATTACTGCCCAGGGATGTACCATATCCTATTTCCTTGAACACTGAAGGCAACAATCAACAAGGAAAAGTTAATTTGCTTAAAGTTCCAGACCTCTCCTTCCTCAGTGCTATATACAAAATAAATATTTACTAGTACTCCTGTTATTACTACTACCCTTAAGAATTAGATAAATTGATATTTATGCCATCTTTAACTCAGGCATTTCATATTAGCCTAGTATACCTTTGCTTGATTTTCAAAAATATTGGATATTCATAGCTTTCTTTGACTTAAGGAAGATAAGTGTTTAAAAACTTTGGAAAACTAAGATTTATAACTTCACAAGGGAAAAAAAGCAGAAAGTTCATTTTTATTTCCTGAAATTCATAATCATGTCCTACCAATTCAGTTCTCAAAAATATTATCAAACATTTATTGTGAGTACAACAAGATGATGTATTACTCCTACAGATATTCACTCCTACAGATTGTGACTGAGTCACACATTCTCTTTTGCTTCAAAATACTAAATACACCATGCTCCTTGAATCTGTCACTGTATGATACAATCTCCAATGTTTTTACTAATTTTAAGTCTCTTCTTTGAACATTTTCAATTTTTCAACATTTTTTAGGAAGTACAAATGTCAGAAACAAGCATGTTATTCTAAGCATGGTCACAACACACTAAAATAAAAAGGACTATAATTGCTTTACTCCTACTCAGAATACTTCTTGGTAGACGTTTGTCTTTTTGATTTAGAATTTGCATTTGCGTGATAATTTAGTAGGGTCCCCAGTTCTTTGGAACAATCACCAGTATGGGCCCCGAAACCCTTTCTATTTTTTCTTTCTTTCTTCATTCATGAACAACTGTACCATTGGTCATATTAAATTGTAAGTTATTTTCTTTGCTTTTAGGTCATAAGTATTTCATTACAAATATATTACATGTATTGAGTCCCTTTCCTAAATGCAGAAAAGAAATATTTAGCGAATATTTCTTTTCTTTTCCAGTGTCACTGATATAACCAATATGTTTATCCAGCTGTTGGGCAATATCGTTGCTAGGATTCTTTTTGATCCATAATTTGCTTGAAAAAAATTCTTTATTTTCAGTCTTAGATGTGCTAATCAGAGATTTTTCCATATGTATTTTCCAATTTCTATTCCTTATGCTTCCTAGCATCATGTGTGTATTCATTGTTATTACCTATTAACTAATAGCTTTATTTTTCTTATCTTTTAATTGATAGTTATTTTTTAAAATCAAGTCAAAATTCCTGTTTACATATAAAAGCCATAATCAAATCATAAGCACAAAGTCCTCTGTGGAAATGGAAACCAGCTAGTTACTGCATTTAGTTCAGTAAGTAAAATATATCTATGTTAATAGCATGAGATTTCTGTGTTATGTTGTGTATTAAACTACATTTCTGTCTGTCATAGAGCTTTTTTCTCTACCTCTACTCATACTTTATCTACATACACTAATATATACAGACAAGAGCCAATCTTTTTGTCTATGAGACCTAAATCTGGGAGTCTGTAAGTGTGACAACTACTGCTATAACCAGAAGAGGCACAAGATAGAGCATCGATCCATAAGGATTCGAAGTTAATGGCATTCAACCTATCAGTGGGATATAAAAAAGTGGGATGTATAAAAAAAGGACCATATTGGACAAAGAAGGCCTCTTCGTTCTTTCCTATACTACCTCCTGTAATAGTTTATAACCACTGATTTTAATATTCCAGTCATTAATCCTCTAGGTTTCTCTAATGCTAATTAAGACAAATGTATACTTATAAATGAGCAATTCTGAGTCTTCTTATTTACTACTTATTCCCAGCAGTGGCATATAAATAGTTAATAAGTATCATTCCCTTTTCTTCACTTAGTGCCTTGGCTAATTTTGTAATCAATATCTCACGTCTGAGCTAATTGCATGCTTCTTATTCCTCCTTGTGCCTATCCAGTCTGTGAGGTTAGCGCCCTGCTAAATGCCTCCTTCCCCCCCCTCCCCGTACAATGGCTCCTTTTTTTAACCACATAAAGGCAACCAAAACAATTGTTCTCTCTCCTTACCAACAACTCCACAAATTTCCAGATTACTACATCACTTATCAATCAGTGACTCACTGCATTTTTTTTGCTTTTCTTTGCTTTGTTTTACCAAGTTTCCTTCATTTATCCTGATTAAGGGTTTTAGAGAAATATAGTCTTGAAGTAATAGCATATGTTTGAAAGACAGAGAATATGTTATTCATACACACTCCTTTTATAGAAGTTTGACTCATGTGATCAGGTTAAAGAAAATAGCTTGCAGCAGAAGTGGAAAGACTACATATTCTGTGTTTGTGTTAGTTAAGCTGACTTTAAACATTTTCTTCCTGTTCTCCTAAAATCATTTCGTGGTCTGAATTTTGCTCTGTTTATAAATACAGTGAGCTTCAGGTTTATTCCTGATTTTTTTTTCCAGAACTTTTTATATGGAATGTCACGGTCCACAACTAGAAAATTCAAAAAAGAGCAAGGGACAAGAAAAAAAAATCAAAAAACTTTGAGGATTCTTATTCTTTGCTCTAGGAGTGATGTCCTAGTCTCCTTTCACTACCTTGTGGTTGTATCATTTTCATATATCATTTTCAAAGGCTTGTCTTCTGGGAGTGTCATATTCTCTGTGGTAAAGGAACGTGATACATGTCATTTGGGATAAAGCAGTTTTGTTTACAAATAAATACAATTTTGTTTACAAAGCTATACTTTAGTCTTATTCAAAACTGGATGAAGAATTTGAGCTTCTAATACTCATTTCCTATGAGCTGATATAATGTATGTTTTCTGCTGATAGAAATAATCTATATGGTAAGCTCTGGAATGAGTGAAGCGATCTATACAATGAATCTTGTCTCATTAGGTACCAGTGTATTTCTCCTTATTTCCTATTTCCTAGAATGATCCTATGTATATATAT
>VXAA01003160.1:0-44951 GCA_013399115.1 Anseranas semipalmata
ATGACATGCATCACAGGGTCCTGGGGGAATGGGCTGAGGTAGTTGCCAAGCCACTCTCCATCATATATGAAAAGCCATGGCAGTCAGGTGAAGTCCCTGGTGACTGAAGAAAGGGAAACATCACTGCCATTTTTAAAAAGGGTAGAAAGGAGGGACTGGGGAACTACAGTCCGGTGAGCCTCACCTCTGTGCCTGCAAAGATCATGGAACAGACCCTCCTGGAAGCAATATTAAGGCACATGCAAGACAAGGAGGTGATCTGAGACAGCCAGCATGGCTTCACCAAGGGCAAATCATGCCTGACCACTCTGGTGGCTTTCTATGATGGAGTGATTGCATCATTTGACAAGGGAAGACCAACCAATGTCATCTTCCTGAACTTCTGCAAGGCCTTTGACACAGTCCCACATGACATCCTGGTCTCCAAATTGGAGAGATATGGATTTGAAGGCTGGGCCATTCAGTGAGTAAGGAATTGGCTCGAAGGCTGCACCCAAGGGGTGGTGGTCAATGGCTCTATACCCAGGTGGAGGCTGGTGATGAGTGGTGTCCCTCAGGGGTCTGTCTTGGGAACGGTGCTGTTTGATATCTTTATCAGTGACATAGACAGCGGGACTGAGAGGACCCTCAGCAAGTTTGCAGATGACACCAAGCTGAGTGGTGCTGTTGATACAACAGAAGGAAGAGATGCCATCCAAAGGGACCTGGACAAGCTTGAGAAGTGGGCCCATGTGAGCCTAATGAGGTTCAACAAGTCCAAGTGCAGGGTGCTGCACCTGGGTTGGGGAAATCCCGGACGTGAGTACAGACTGGGAGAAGAACTCATTGAGAGCAGCCCTGTGGAGAAGGACTTGGGTGTTCTGATGGATAAAAGGCTCAATATTATCCAGCAGTGTGTGCTTGCAGCCCAGAAGGCCAACTGCATTCTGGGCTGCATCAAGAGANGAAGGCCAACTGCATTCTGGGCTGCATCAAGAGAGGCGTGGCCAGCAGGTCAAGGGAGGTGATTGTCCCCCTCTGCTCTGCCGTCATGAGGCCCCATTTAGAGTACTGCATCCAGGTCTGGGGCCCCCAGTACAAGAGGATGTGGATCTGTTAGAGCAGGTCCAGAGGAGGGCCATGAAGTTGATCAGAGGGCTGGAGCACCTCTCCTATGAAGACAGGCTGAGAGAGTTGGCGGTGTTCAGCCTGGAGAAGAGAAGGCTCTGGTGACATTATTGCAGCCTTTCAGTACTTAAAGGGGGCTTATAGAAAAGAGGGAGAGGAACTTTTTGCTCGGGCAGACAATGACAGGACAAGGGGGCATGGTTTTAAACTGAAAGAGGATAGATTTAGATTAGATGTTAGGAGGAAATTCTTCACTGTGAGGGTGGTGAGGCACTGGAACAGGTTGCCCAGACAAGCTGTGGAGGCCCAGTCCCTGGAGGTGTTCAATGGCAGGTTGGACGAGGCCTTGAGCAACCTGACCTAGTGGGTGACATCCCTGTCCATGGCAGGGGGGTTGGAACTAAATGATCTTTAAGGTCCCTTCCAACCCAAACCATTCCAGTATTCTGTTTCCTATCCCATTTTTTCCTGGGCAAAGTAGGTCGACAAAGATTGAGTCTAGAAATAGTAGTCACCTTTTTAATGGGCTAATGGTTTAATAGCAGGGCTACTGGGAATACCACCAACTTCTGTGTATAGGGTCTGGGAACCTAAATTTGCCTGGGGAATCCAGCTCTGTGTTCTTCAGACACAGCTCAGGAGTCAGAATGAAGACTAACACATTCTTTTTCTTCTGTAGAAATTTTCAGTTCATCACAGTTTATCACTGTACTTTTTTGTACAGTCTCGGAGCAGCCATTGTCTATCTACATGTATAGCAGTGTCTTTTGCAATGTCTGCTTCTCTTTTTGTTTGCCATCTTACATATCCCACTTTCCATGGAAAAAAAATGCATTTTAATTTACAGATGCTGCTAAATTCTTGATCTAAAGCGACAGTTGTCATTAATAAAAAAGGCATTTTTTTTTTCTGATTTGAAGTCTTCAATTAACAGCATTAAAGGTAAATTATTACTTCATCATGCATTTGAAGAAGTTCCCCTTTTTGGTTACATAACATAATATGTTTGGACAGGACCTGAACTCTAATCTTCTCTATCACATATCTGAGCCAACCATTACTGATTGCTTTTGATTCAGGACAATTTACAGATTTTGGTGATGGAAAAGCTATATCCTCTTTTTCTTTCTTTTTTTTTTTTTTTTCTATTTTGTATTTTCTCCTTGTTCATAGTAATTTCCTGCTGGTTTATGATTTGCTAGATTTCTTAATATCCTTTTTTATTTTTTCTGTCAGGTTTTGTGATGTGCATGTACAGGCTTTGCCTGGAAAAATTTCCAGGTTTTAATTGGTCTAACTCTCCTGTGTTAATAGTATTATTTTACTTTGTGTTATCACGTTATCTACAACTGATATCCCTGAAACTGTAAAAGCCAACATCATTGGATGTATAAATTTCAAATATGTGTATAGAACAATAACTTGTGTTCCTCTAGTTGCTGTTTTGCTGAATTCTGATGGGTGAAATTGTTTCTCTCAATTACACTTGCTTAACTAGTGCTCAAAATAAGGTAAACTGCAAGAAAGAAGAAAGAACATACCTTTTGCTCCTTTCCTTGGCTGCTTTGGTGGTTTCTTTTCACCACAGTCCAACCTATCTGAAGCACTTGGTTCAATCTTATGACTGTTAATAAACTGTTGAAATTGAAAAAGTTGAATTGGTGAAATGGCTCTTTATAATATGGAATGTTGATGTTTGTTACAATTAAAACAAAGAAACAAAAAAACCTACAGAACAGTGTTTCCCACAAAGCATTTCATGCAAGCAAGATTGCTAGCTGAAGTGTAGGCAATGCCTATTGCTGAACCAGATTTGGAGATGTGCTCCAGAAGAGTTTCTGAGAGTATGGTGTGTAACGCCTGTACTGCACTGATGTAAAGCACCTGCTCCCAAGCAGCGACACACATCACTGATAACATGTCCCAGAATCAAGTACATTACCACTCACTTAAGCTTATTGGCTTGGGCTGTGTAACAGTGCTGACGTAGCTAAGGTTGGAGTGAAGGCAGCTTTGGGAGTGCAATGACACAACTGCAGCAATGCAACAGAGGACTGTCTGGCACCCAGAAGCTGTGAACAAATAATATTTGTGTGGGCTGGCACAAATGGTACTGTGGAGGGAGGCAGAAGCAGCATGCTGCCATGGTACCCTGGGCTGGCCAGAGAGCAGTAGGTACATGTCAACTCGCTTGCAGGGTACATGGGCTTGGGCTGAGAAATCTGTCTGTTAGTGGCAGCCGTTTGCACAGCAAACAGCCATCTCATGAGCTTGCTGTGCTCAGCCTATCAGCCTCCATTTCCCAGAGTTTCTGGTTGCTATAGCCTATGGGCTGGGCTCGGAAACAAGACCCCAAATTCTTTAGGGACGAGCTCTGTGGAAGATGAAATAGTAGTCTGACACTCTCTATTTTTCTTCCTCCCCTATGCATGTCAGCATAACTTTTCCTAAAAGTTTCCTAAAAACTTAGCACTTAGGCAACACTTAATGGTGTTGACTCTTAAAAAAAACATGTTCTAATTCGCATCTATTTTCTGCAGCACTGATTTATGCCTTACACATTTTTGATCCTTCCTGTTTGAACATAATATTAACTTCTGCCTCTCAAATATCTGAAATTATTTTTCTTAAGATTTTTTTTTCCAGCATCTTGGTGGAACAATTTGTTCTACCAGAAAAAAGCATACTTTTATATATACATACATACGTCATTTAAATAAAATGATACATTCTTGCTGATAGTATTTATGACTCAATTTTATCCAGTTCTTCCTCATATTTTATATAAAGCTCTTCTATTCATGATACATCCACAGAAAATGGACATGCACTCTTACTAATGTATATGCATAAAGATTTGCTAGATTTTTTTGAAATGTCTATTTCCTTATCTTATTTTAAAAATCTTCCATTATTAAATCAGTGAGGAAACAAATGATGGCAAGTATTTACTAGAAAATTAAAGTAGCCAACAAAGTGTCCATTTTTTCTTTTTCTTTCTTTTTCTTTTTCTTTTTCTTTTTCTTTTTCTTTTTCTTTTTCTTTTTCTTTTTCTTTTCCTTTTCCTTTTCCTTTTCCTTTTCCTTTTCCTTTTCCTTTTCCTTTTCCTTTTCCTTTTCCTTTTTCCTTTTTCCTTTTTTCCTTTTTTCCTTTTTTCTTTTTTTTTTCTTTTTCTTTTTCAAATATGTAAGTACATATGTAAATTTTACATGTGTAAATTTACATATGTAATTTTTTTTTTCCAAATATGTAAGTACACTTACATATTTCCTTTCCTTGGAGGTATTTTTAGAAATAGACTTCTTTGGTTTACACAACTTTGACCTAAATGAGAATTGTGTCTACCTGAAGCAGGACAGATTCGCTCCCCCCCCCCAAAAAATTAATCATCCTTGTTTTCTCATGCATTAACACTTTAAGTTATTGAACTCTTAACAATGAAAGACAACAACATTTAATTGGAATAGTGAAAGAAAGCAAAGCAAATGTCACTCCTGTCTTCAGAAAGTGCAAGAATGAGTTCCAGGGAACTACTGGCCACTCAGCTTCACCTCAATCCCTGGGAAGGTGATGGAACAGCTTATCCTCGAAACCATTTCCAGGCACCTGAAGAACAATAAATTCATCAAGAGTAGCCAACATGGATTCACAAAGGGGAAAGTCATGCCTGAACAATCTGGTAACCTTCTATGATGAAATGACAGTGTATTGTCAGTAGGAAGATGACCTTTCCTTTTACATTACATTGTTTAACACATGGACTCTATATACAGTCCTAATGAAGTCAGAGGGATTAATAGTTTTCTGAAAAGTAGGAAGTAGAGAAAAAGCCATAATCTGCTATCATATCTCAGTAAAAACTACACCTCTGTCATAGGAGAGAAGACGGCCAAGATAAAATTGCACCTTAAGTAGGGTCTTAGTGAAGTTAAAATTTAATTTTAGTGTAAAAAAAGAAAGGTCTGAGAATGGTCTGAAAAGTTCCTCTTTCTTTACCTGGATTGATAAAGAACTATGCTAGGGATAATGTACTGTATTACATGTAGTCAACTCATTCTTCTAAGAAAAATGGGGAAAGAACAGGAAAAGGAGAAATGGAGAAACTATGCCTCCTCTCAAGCTTTTGTGAGTCTTTGACATTAACAGTTTTTTTTCTTCTCATGAGTATAAATATGAACTGTGTGGTTCACAGGTTCAGCATTTTCTGTTCATTCTTTCTATATACTATATTTAGGCTGCTGCAATCTATCACAGAAAGCAACGGTGTGCAATAGGTTTTCTTCAATGGACTAAGTAGTTTTTCTTTTGTTCATGAGCAAACTCCTTGCCTGGCAACTAAGCTACAGTAAAATCATATACAAAGACATTAACAGAATAGAAGGGCTTTAAATCTTCTGCTTGTTGAAATGTCTGCTCCTGTATAGGAATATACATAATAAACAGAAAGATTTTGTCTTAGTACAATCTGAAAATTGAATTTGGTTTTAGGAATTAAATGTTTTTAGTGATATAAATGCTATTTCATCTACGTCTGTTTGCCTGGTGTTGAATCAGATAAGCCAGTTAACAGATTCCAAAACTTATAAGCATTGAAAAAACACTTTTATACTTTAATGATGCAATATTCCATTTCTTATACATGTCCCAATATTTCTAAATATGTCACAAGTTCTCTATTTGCATAGATGCATATTTTGATCTTGATATTCTTGGCTTCCAGTTGCACCTTCTTTTCACTTCTTTGAATATAATTCAGCCCTGTACCTACTTGAGGTACCTTAAGTTTTGATTTAATAGCATAGAACTGGGCAAACTGCTTGTTATGGTAGAATCTGTAGTTTCTATACTTTTTGTGCTTTCACTGCAGAACACAGGCACGATGCAATACAGGGTAATGCAGACTGAAACCAGTGTCTACATTGGGTGAGGAATGCCAGTGCCCAGCACTTGCTGTCTTTATCTGGACAAATAAAGAAGAAAACACAGTCCAAGGTGACCCCTAAGCTGGTGCTCAGCAGCATCAGTATGCGAGTGCGTCGCTACAGGAGGGACGTTACACAGAGGTGTGATCGATGTACCAATGATGATACCAATCTTGCTCACTAGCTCACTGGCATAAGGACAGATCAATGGGATCGTGAGGTTTTCCCATTTCTTTGTCTACTGCATTTTACTAGATTTGTGTATATTTCCCTCTATTTGTTCTATTAGTGTGCTTCTTGGTGTGAAATGAATCTCTACCTCCAGGCGTATGGTGGGGAGAGGTGAGCAGCCTGACGGACTTCTCAGTGTTGGAAGTAGTGGAAGCCATTTGGTGACACTGTAGTTCTAATTCCTAGTGACCTCCTCTCCCCTTTGTTGTTTTTATTACATCTCTGCCTTCCATTGGCCTAAAGAAGCTTTAGGAATTTATCATATAAGAGAATTAGGATGAAACAGAGCCAAGCGCGGGGCGGGGGGAAGAGGAGAGACAGGTAGGTGGAGAAGGGAAATTTACTCCCAAGGCAGCATTACCCAGTAAAGGTGCCTTCAATTCATTCTTGTTCTTACAAAGACAAGTTTTTTTAATGATCAAGAAATATGTAGGAGAATGATGCCTAAAAGAGTACATCAAGAACCTGTTTCGTCTTTCAGGTTTGGTGTAGCTAAATAGATTTTTAAATAGACCATCTTAAAAACTGTCTATGGTGAAAGACCTGAACAGCTCAGCTGGTCTTCAGTGAAGCTGAAGACATTTCTGTGATGTCTGATTTAGCCAAACTCAGGCTTTCCTGCTTGAAATGGGACACAAATGTAGTAAGTTAATAACTAGATGTGCTTATCCAGGAAGCACTCCAACACGAACAACTTCAATGCAAGTCCTTAAAGAGACTGGGGCTAAAGCCACAATTTTTACGTATCAGATGATCTGGCTTAAGAAAAAAGATGAGCTAAAATAGTAACAGTATTGAGGACTAGGTCTGGCTTTGTAATTACTTCTATCTTTCTATACTAATTTACAAGACATGCATCCTCCCTCATCTCCTACAGTGATGGGCATTAATAAAAAAGCTCCAGACAGCATGTGGCAGCTTCACAATACAATCCAACTCTCAAATCAGCCTCCCAAATAGTCTTTTCCTGAGCATCTGGTTCATCCATAAAATTAACAAAATAGTAAAATTTGTTTGAACAAATGACTCCGTGGAATTTTGTTAAAACAACTCTAATTACATGTATCTTAAAGATTTTGAGCCTTTGAATTTCAGTCTTCTAGCCTAGGAGGTATTGAAAATGTTTGTATGCTTACAAAAAAATTATTAATGATTAAAAAAAAGTTATAGGGTAGTTAATTTTTTTCTCCAACTTTTGCATGCACCTGCCTTTGATATTGTACTAAGAGTCAGCAGAAAAAATCACAACACTGCAAATATATTTTAGCACATAGAACGACACATCTGGGACAGCGCACACCAGTGTAAAGTATCAAATGCTGTGAGACACCCAAACAGCAATACTTGCAAAATTAGAAATAGAAATAGGCTAAGATCATTAAACAGCAAAATTTTCCTAAAATAGTTACACAGGTAGGGAAACATTACTTTTTTGCTCACTGGGCATTTATTCACGAGTTTATCATTTTTTTTTTTTTTTTAAGTACCTTCATTAGCCTTTCACTAGCATTTCTGGAAATGAATTGGATTGATTTTTTTTTTTTTTTTTTGGTCTCTAAATTTAAGGTTGCATTTATTAGGATGAAATTAATAAAAATATGGTTGCTTTTGCAATTTGCAGGTCTACATCATTCCTCTTAAGTCTTACTGAGTTGTTTGGACTTGTATGTATGATCCTGTGCTGGTCTCAAATACATCACAGGGGGAATGATCAGTTATTAGGTGGTGCAGCATGGCATTGAAAAACATCAAGCCTTCTTACTAGAGGTTGTACTACGTTTTTAATCCATGCATAATCCAGCTAGCATTAGCACTATTTCTAATTAATGGAAATTAAATGCACAGATGGAGGAAAAGATTTGTGCTGCTTAAACACATGGTAACACAAATACGTTCATAGTCTGGGAACAGGATACAGATTAATGAATGCCTTAAATTTTAGAAGGTCGTGGTACACCGTGCCACCCTCCACTGTGAATGTCCAAACTAACAAGGAGGCAGAATGGGTGTATTTTCACTGCTCTGAATTTGCAGTGCCACACAGGAAATACAAATCTCCTGACTGGTGCAGCATTCTGCTTTGAAGTAAATCCCCATTAAATACATAGACAAGAAATGACCAGCTGTAAAATCCCTCATCTTGGAGAGTGCTCAGTGTAACCTGTGGGACTACAGCAGCAATAGCAGCAGCAGGCTGGTTCATCCTGCAGTCAATATAGAGGACTAAGTCATATGTTTGTGCTTCTCTATATTTTCTGGGTTATTCTTCCCTCCACTGAGGTTGTTCTGCTCTCTGAGTGGAGAATCTGCTCATCTGACCCTCATTCAATTTCCAAAAATATTTTTGGTATGCTATTAATACCATATCATCATATACAAGTTCTCAAGACTCATAAGTCAAAGACGCCTGGTTGAAAAAAAAAAAAAAAGACAGTGTAATTATGGGGTTTACAAAAGTAAATAAATCTACTAGCCGTTCTGAAGGTTCTTGTGAAGAATTGGTTAGTTCTATTTGCAAGCACTTCAAGTTGCTGGCATTTCAGCAGTGGCCTGCTCTGCCTGGTCCAAGAATTACTAACCTGCCTGCTTGTGAGGGATATTTCCTTGAGCTGTACTAGATAGATTAGTCAATTGACCTGGTTAACATCCCCAGTGAAAATTTTACAACAGCAAGTGAGCGCCACAAGAAATCCCGTGTAAAGAACTTCAGCTAATACCTTGCTCTTAAGCAGGAACATAAGCATTGAAGCAGAGAGCTTGAATTGAGCAAACTGTGTTATTGTCACTGACTTTGCCTACACGTAGTACATATGATATACCATCTTGGCTCATCCCCATGTTATGTCTGGACTAGGAAACAGATTATCCATTGAAGTATGTTAGCTGACACACTTCACAAAATACATTTTTCAACAGGATTTTATACTCAGTATGCTTAAGACAACCTATATATAGAAGTGTTAGCTGTTATATATGTGGCTCCTATAATAAGCAACAGTCAGAGACATTCCTCTCACTTGTTGAATAGTATCTGTCTTGCCTGTAGTTCCTTGTTCCTGATTTCATTCTCTTTTATTCAGCTAGAAATTAATTGGTAAAATTGCACCATGGTCCTGCACTGAGGCAAACCTACTGGCAAGTTTATAAAGCGATAAATGAATCTGCAGAGAAGATCAGTAATGGAACAGCCATTAGCTCTAGACAGTTAAAGCAGCAAGGAAAACTTTCTGCTTCCATTTCATTTGCCTTTACCGACAAATTATAAGTTGTGTCAATTATACTAAAGCAAACAAATGTTTTAGACTTTTAAAAATCTGCTCTGTGTAGCAATATCTGGTTTAAGGTTATGCTATTGGCATCCTTCCAAATACATTTGTAGCTACTGTAGGCAGGAAAGCCAAATTTATTACATTTCATTTGAGCAGAGGTCATTGCAAGATTGCTCTCATATTCTGGAAGTCTCTTAAGCTCTTCAAATGCTAAATGAAGTTTCAGTGAGCTGGAACCTCACGCTGAATCTTATTACAATTCAATTCATATTGCTTCTAACTTTTACATATCTAGCAGGGTCAAGAGTACATACGAATGTGAACATGATTGTTTCTTTAAATTATTTTCCAAATTAGACTTTCATTTCCATTTTTCACACCTAAAGCAGAAATATTCTTGTGACCAGTCCACAGCATTTGTCCTGAGCACAGATATTGCAGTAGCATGAATGCTGCATTTTATGCAAAGTTCTCTTCCACATGGGAGCTCCAGCTGCAACTGGGAACACAGTGGCTGCATCTTTCTAACTGGCCAGTGAGAGGGTCCAGTTGTAGAAGAGAATATGAAATAAATTGCCTCTTCCTCTGGAATCAATGAGTCTCCAAACCACTGTCCATTTTTTGATCTGCTGAGGACATTGATTTACAAAAACACTGTCTGTGATGATATTTGCTTCCGAGGAGATCTGCTCATACTTCCACACTAGTACCTTGCACTGTTTCATAAGAATTTACAGTAGGATAATGCTTCTTTGATTTCACTTTTGGAGATGGTAGCACAAAATCTGTTTTGAGAAATTGTACTGAATTTTGTAATGCTGTGGATTCAAGGTCTGTTAAATTTTACCTTTGTTACCTCTACCATTTTTGGATTTATTGGGAGATATTTGCCAACAATTGGTCTTTGAGCTAAACTGAGAAACAGAGTTTCAAATGCAACTTATTTCACTGCATCTTATTAATCCATTTATTTAATTTACCACTTCCTTTACCTTTTTGCTAACACCTCCAAAACATACCTGAGTGAATGTGACATCTGTTTTCTACTGAGTTTCTACTCATTCTTTCCAGGGGAGATAGAGATGAAGGATGTACATGGGAGAGAAACATTTTAGTTGGATTTAAGGAGAAGATGGCTCCTGTTTAGTTTCTAGCACTTTCTCCAATTTCTTAGTGTGCAGTGGTAGTCAGAAAAGTCTGTGCAAAGTGCTGCCATCATGTGGCTTCATATTTATGATCTGATCTTTTTTTTTTTTTTTTTTTTTTAATTAGTAAGTTTTACAGATCTTTTCTCTCCCTATGCCTCCAACTCATTTGTTTGGAGCAGTAGCTCTCAATGTGAGTGAGTGTTGTTATGAGTTAGGTCAGCAGTCTCATTCTTGAAAGATGTGACAGCCATTGCTTGCTAAATAAGGAAGTAAATTGCCCTGTATCTAGCCACTCAAGAAACTATGAATATGCAGATATCAAAACCTGGACTATGCAAACATGGGCAGTGCCCAAGTCTGCCTTCTAAGCCAAGAGCTATGAAGGTTAAAAAAAAGCAAAACCAAAATTCAGAGCAAGGGATTGATTTGCTCACAGCTGCATGCCTGGTTGCCTGAAGAGAAAAGTGTCAAACCACCACAGACACACAGACACACAGACACACACACACACAAAGCTACAAAAAGGCAGCCAAGAAACTGTGAAACAAAGGATTAGAAACATGTCTCTGAAAGAAAGCAGAGAGGTAGAGCTTTTGTCTGAGCACTAGCTGGAAGGCCTTCTGGATCATTTAGCAAAGAAGTGGCTTCCTATTTCTTGATCCCTGCCATTTTCTAAGTGCTGTAGGACTGGGAAAGAAAACAGCATGGGACAGAGCTGCAGGTGTCTTGGTTTGGTCCTGTGCTCCAAGTCAGGATCAGCTATTCTGAGAGCAATCCTCACAGATGTCTGTTTTAGCTGGGTCTTAAAAACAGCTGGAGATAGCGTTTCCCCAGCCTCTTTGGTCAAGTAGTCTTGACCAGTGTTGAAGTACCTAACTCTGCCTGCTGTTTTGTAATCACCAACCTCAGCTTCCCTTGGTGCAATTTAAAACTGCTGCCTCTTGTCCTGTTCCCAAGGATGTAGAATATTTATTCCCTCATTTTCATTCTCACCTCTGTTTGATTGCCTCTTTTCTTCCCAAACTACTCCAGCATCTTCAGTGTTTTCTTGCGGGTCATGTTGTATAAGCTCTTTAACACTCCTATTGCAAAATTATGATCCCTTTGCAGGAAGGATGTTGTATACAGGCAGTGTAAATACACAGTTTAGTGGTAACAGCTGATGTCCATACCAATATTTACTCCTCACATATCTGAAAGACCAAATACTGCTACTCTGTTTTCCTTCCAGACAACATCTTCCCTCAGCAAACATTTCCTATAGGGTGTACTTTGTGGCAAATTTAGTTCACAGCAGATGCAGAAATGTATGATGCAAAAGACTGAGCACACATTCGTGGCTCAGAGGACCTTCAAATCTCCCATGCAAGTCAATATGCAGATCAAATACCTTTTTGCTTATACAGGGAGAATTGGAAGAACTGGAAAATAATAATGTATTGAATTGTCCTTCCAGTTATACAATAGTCAACCTGCTATCTAGTTCAGAGAAATTTTGATATCATTTAGCTGTTGATATACTTTAGCTATTTATTTTTATTTTTATAAAAGCTCAACCTTTGGTCTATTTATCTGACTCTCATTATAAAACTCCACTATGATTGTTGGCAGGTTGATGCTAAGTAAACCTTAACTAACTAAAAAAGAAAGAAAGAAAGAAAAAAAAAGGTACTTCTCCTATATTTTCCTCTGAATTGCAACAGTAACCAAGAATATGCTATCTTGCTTTATCTCATCCTTTCTGTGAGTATAGATGCATGAAAATATTACTGCAAAGTGAGATATGTTCCACTGTACTGGGCTATGTTCAGTCTCTTCCCTCTTACCAAAAGTAAGGTCTCCTTGATGGATGAGAACTAAGATACCTTGTACTTAGTGAATCTGCATGTGCATGTGTGCTTACCAGGTGCTGCATGGATTTAATGCTGTACCTTTGCCAGTAATTTATAATTCTGTATTGAATTTGCATTCAGCATTTGATTCATCATCCTTTCGAGTAAACGGATGTACCCTGTTGGGCATGGGCCTTGACCTTGAGTACACTGCAGCTACACTTCTTTCATCCTGTGACTCTCTCAAGCCATCCCGGATGATAGCCAGACAGTTTCAAAACAATATACATGTTTTTCTTTGGATCCTTAAATGTAATCTGTGATTAAACATTTGTTTTCCTTTTAAATTCTACCATCATAAATTGGCCTGTATGAGAGTGCTTTGAGAGGATGTGGAGTTTCCATCACTGGAGGATTTTAAGGACAAGTTAAAGAAACATCTGTCAGGACTGGTTAGGTATAGCTGATATACCCTGAAGGTAAAATAGGTGAACTTCTTAGTCCATTTTTCCCCTTTTTTCTTTGATTTTATAATTGGATGTTGAGTATACCATTGGAAAGTCAGTGACTTTATTCTTCAATATGAACTCTTCTTGCTAAACTAAAGTAAAATGCCATTGTTCATTTGTTTGTATTTCCCTGTGGGTAATTTGGAGTGTCAGGATATTTTGTTCCAGTGTTTTTCAATGAAAAACTCTACCTGGGATTTTTTTTTGACACAGGCAACCTTTTCCAAGGGGGTTTCTGGCCCTCATGTAATATGGGCAGAACCAGTTTCCACATATTATTGCTTTTCAAAACACTGCAGAAAAAGACATCTTTGCTTCTACCTTACCTTGCTGGATCTCATTTACATTACAAAAGTGGAAATAAAATTAGAAGGAAAAAAAACAATTAAAGCAAAATGAAAGCTACCTCAGCACAAGCTTAATGCCAAAGCAGTAAGCACATACACATAACCTAAGGTAAAAATTACTGCTGCATTCAATGCACCAAAGAGAATTTATTTTTATGTATGAACTCTTGAGTTGCTATGTGCACACCAGCTTTAGGGTTACACTAGATCAAAGTAGCACATAATTTAAGGAGACTTCACTGTCTTTGCCTCAAGCCTAGGTTTTTATAAAATAACATATAGGACAAGGAAGATGACTACCCACTGGTAAGAATTTCAGGACTAGAAAATGTGCATTAAGTATTTGACTGGGAAATTAATACCGACCTTTTGAATTAAGAACAGACTATTACTCATTTTACTTATATGGTGACATTATTCATGAACATTCCGTGGGTTTCTTCCCAGACAACACACAAATACTCTGATCAGTCTAACTGACATCTTGAATGCATCTTGAGCTACCATATATAAAGTAGTTCTGATATAAGGACCATGCACCTTTCTACATCTTTTTTGCTACAAACAAGTTAAATCAATATCACTATAATGGAAGATTATAGGAAAAAAAAAAGTGTTCTTTTTGATGAGTCCCTAATCTAAAAGCACTGAAGTAGGCTTCCCTTTAACTGAGTGGTGCAAAACCACCAGTTGCTTTCAGTCTCTTGATGTCAGACTTTCTTAGTATAGTTATACTAGATAAAGATTACTTTTTAAAAGGGAGAAAGCTTTTCTTCATGGTGAAAAAGCTTTAAATGAAAAGTTTCAAAACAAATCTCTTCTGCCTGCTATCTGTACCTTTACCCTTGATCTTGACCCAGTAACTTTCCCTGGTTTTCTTGATTGTGTGAAACTCTACACAGTTTCCTCTGGGTCACAGAGGAAATTTGGGTTTGAGGGTGGTTTGGGGATGTTTTTCCCCGTTGTCTCCTGAGCTTGCAGGTATACCTGTTCCTGCAGCTCAGACAGGCTCTTTCTTTCCCAGATCTGAACCTTTCCTCCTGGTTCCCATGCTTCTGCCTGATGTGTGGACCCCCAAAACAGCCAAGTAGGCAGCCTTATGCCCCTCTGCCCCATCACATACACAGCTCAGCCAGCCAGAGGAAAACATGCGGATAAAACAGATGATACATTATGATTTTTAATTTTTTTTTCCAGGCAGTTTCACTTATATTCCCATTTATGTGACTTCTCATATTACAGAACAGAAGGTGAGAAAGATGCTTCTCCTTAACAGGTGAATCAATAAGTATTTGCAGTGTCTGCCTTGCAATTCAACACTCCTCTAGTTAAAAGAGAAAAATAAATTCAAATCGGAGAAGTCTTTCTGAAGGGTCATTTGCTTGTTATAGGAAATGACAAAGTGTAGGAATTGTTCCAGGTTTTGTATAAAAGAGCACATCAATTATCAAGTATGGAATCAGAAATCAGAAAACAGTCTCAACATTGGAAGTTTTCGTTTCCTATTCTCACCAGATAATGTAATCGTTCATTTCAGTGTTATCCAAGGAAATATATTAGTCTGCACTGGTGCATAGAGTTATATTACTCTGCACTGGTGCAGCCTCACCTCAAGCACTGTGTGTAGTTTTGGGCACCACAGTATAAGGACATAAAACTATTAGGGAGTGTCCAAAGGAGGACAACAAAGATGGTGAAGGGTCTAGAGGGCAAGACATATGAGGAGCGGCTGAAGTCACTTGGTTTATTAGCAGTTTATCTTACATTTTATAGTTTACTTCATGTCTATTAAAAATGTAACTCCTGATGGCCTTGATGGCCTTTAATTTAACAGAACTAAAAAATCTCTCATAACCAAGAAAAGTGAGCACCTCACTAAAATAAGTGCCTAAAATAGACAGGACAATTCACTGCTTAGATGTGATGGTTTTTCCTCTGTTGTTGAAGGAGGGAGCATAAGTTTAGTCATCTTTAGACATTTCATGTTAGTTGAGGTGAATACTGTCTTAGATGTTCCCATCAAACAAAGATGCAGTTTCAGGTTTGGTTTTTCTGGGTGATATGTTACTGTCTTTCTTAATGTAAGTTTTTCATTTGCAGAAACCTTTTTTTATTTTTTTCTTTTATTTATTTATTTATTTTTTTTTTTTCAGGTAGAAACAAGCCAGTTTGAAAGTGGACAGCGTGTAACAAAGGAGAGAAAGCACTAGCAGACATTCTAAACTAATGCATTTCCTCTCCAACATGACTTGATAAATTTTAAGTATGAAGTTTCCGTGGAGACATCAGAAAAAGCCAAAGAAGTTAAACCACCCCTGAACAAAATACAAGAGAATCCTTGAGACAACAATATGGTGCCACTGAACACGGTATAATAGACAAGAAACTTGTGGCTTCAAGTATTGAGCAGAAAAAATTAGCAATTGCTAAAAATATCCTGGGATTCTGGGATCACATCTTAAATAACTTATCTTGCCTATTTTGGTTGCTGGAATTTTTTTATCATTCATAGGTCAAGCACTCAGTTCAGCTCAGTGTGCTTGCTATTGATCTTAGAAAAATCTTGCCAATTAGCCAGAATCATTGTGGAAGCATATTTTAATACATTTTCAACATTAGCATCCATGTCCCTGGGCAGGAAGGCAGCTATGAAAACCACCAGAGGCAAGGGCAGATCAAGGTCAGCGTTTATAACTTCTGTAATACATTCTGGAACTTGCACCCAGAAATCTTTAACCAAGGGGCAATCATAAATTAAGGAAGTTAAAATTTGAAAATAATTTATGTCCAACTAAAAGGCTTTTGATAACTTGATTCATCTTTAGGGAACAGAGACTGTTATGTAACAGCAGGCTAAGAAGTTAAAAGAAAGTTTTCCCAAACCAATTTTCCAGTAGCCTAGCAATCTGATAGCTGTGATTCTGGTCATCACTCTAACACTTCCCTTATAAACTGGTATCATTTATAATCCTTTGAGCTGATATTCAAATACAGAAGTTGGACAAAACTATAAGAATCAAGTGCAGCATTTCCTTTCTACTCCAGGAAAAAGAAAAGAAAAGAAAAGAAAAGAAAAGAAAAGAAAAGAAAAGAAAAGAAAAGAAAAGAAAAGAAAAGAAAAGAAAAGAAAAGAAAAGAAAAGAAAAGAAAAGAAAAGAAAAGAAAAGAAAAGAAAAGAAAAGAAAAGAAAAGAAAAGAAAAGAAAAACCAGTTATTTTATATGTACACTTTTTGAGAGAGTGCAAGAAGAAGGCAAAAACTGAAGAGAGTTTCTGACCAAGGGAGAACATTATTCCAGGATTTGAGGCAGAACATTCAGAAAGATCCAGAATTTGCTTTGACAAAGTAATTAGATCTGGCAAGCAAGGGAATTTGCTTTGTCCGGTCTGATGTTTATAGGGACAGATAGTGGCCTTGCAGTTTGAACATGAGAGAATACAAAATGAGAATGAAAAGAGACCTGCGGGAGAAAGTTGTGTACTGTTAAAACTCAGAATCAAGAAAACCAGCACAAGCAGTTGTTCATGCTGTAGCATAAAACACAAGATAAAATGATGCCCAGAAGCGCTACTGTAAGATGGTTTATCTACCACAGTATTTGCAAAAAAGTTGCAATATATTCATACAGAGAATTAGGCTTTGGTCTTTGGGCACTGGCATAAATAATTTTCATGTCTTTGCATATAGGAGGCCAATAGCTAAATAAAAACCACTTATCTCCATAGCTAAGAGGAGCTTAACCAAGAAAGAACCTCCCCCAAGGAATTTAATGCTTGTTTGTTTACAGAAGCAATTGGGTGATTTGCAGATGGGGTGCAAGCCTGGGGAAGATTTGTTTGATCCTGATACACTTTCCAGAGCCAGCAGGGCTGCCCGCTGGGGCAGGCAGAGGGCAAGGGGCCCGTGGAGGGCTCCCAGCAGAACACCATGGCCCTAACTGCTGTTTGGGTAATGCTGTTAAACAAAGATGTTTAATGAACTCACAGAGAGGTCATTTGGGAGCAGAAAATTATGCAAGCAGAGTTAGTTTTTCTGAGGATTTGTCAATATCCATATGTATTTGAGGCCTGCATAAGCCATCTTTACCATCTAATGAGTCAGTTCATGCACAAGACCAGGTCAGCCGGAATCAAATGAAGTGGTTGTTTGTGACATTTACATAACTTCCCTGATTTATGATGACTAGTTTGAATGCTACTGAACAGGTCACTATTCTATTACACCTAGTTTCATAAGGTAAAACTTTCGTTCTTATGTTTGGCAAACCACATACACAACTTTAAGGTGCACATAGTTAGACCGTAAGTACATCCATACTGCACATCCCGGCTATCCCAAATGGTCCAAGAAGCTGGTGGAGCATGGTAACACAGCCCCTGCTTACAAGACCACTGAGTCAGTGTGTGGTCCTGTCACACCGTGTATGGACAGACCAGGAAGGAGGGGATGCAGCATAATTTTCTCGACTCTGTTCTGTTAAAAATTGAGAATAAGACTTGCTAGCACTGCTGCTGCTGAGTAGGAGGTCCACTGTGGACTTGCAGATATAAAAGAAATCAGAAATACACTTCCAGTTTATTGCCTGGAGCTGACAGTTCTTCCTAAAAGAAGAGAGTGTACATGTTTCTGGGATGGGAAAGAATGGCTCAGCCCCTGTGATATCAAAAGCAAAAGTCTTTCTTTCCACACAAATGCACAAAAAGGCAACATCTTCTTCCAGCACAATAATAGCAGGATTACAGAGGTCTGAGTTGTTTGTTTTGCTTATGAAGGCTCAAGCCAGCAGCAGCTCAAGCACCTTGAAACAGCTGAGCCCTGGGGAGTGCCATCACCAGAGTCAGTGCCCAACTTTTCTCATGCAGCTGCAGTGCTGACCACCCTGGACTGCCTCACTGTACCATGTGACGGCACAGGATAAAGGAGATGGCATATCTGAGAACTTCCAGGATGAGCTACTTGATGCTGCTCATTAACAGCACTGAGTAAGGGTCCTCAGCTTTTCAAGAATATCTTGAAGGTATCCTTCTATCTTTATACGAGATGTGTCCATCACGTAACTTTTTAAAATAATACTGTGGAAACGTAGCCTCCATCCAGAGCTGATGTAAATTCCTGATTAGTGCACTGAAACCCAACTTGTGTCAGCACAGCTGCACATATGAGATAATTAGGCAGTAAGCTGCAAACTGAACAGAGCTCTAGCCTCCAGTCATCCACTTTGCTTGATAGTCATGGTGAGGTGGAAAGGTCAGGGACAGTTCTCATTAGTCAGTATGGCTGAGGCTGCTCTGTACAGGGGCACACAAGATGTGCCAGAAAATTCACCCGTAGGCTGGCACCTTCCCTGGTGAGGTTATCTACCCAAGCATCCCTTGTGTCTGCTATCCCCATGGGTGCTGCATCTCTTTGCAAGGCTGGATGGCTGCTAGAGAATGTTACAAAGCTGATATACCATTACTAAAAGGTATAAAAGGTCTGTAGCTCTCCAAAATGATGTCAGTGCTGTTTGCTGCACAGTTCCAACACTTCCTGCACAGGATCTTCCTTCTTTCCACAGATCCCCAGTGCCTAATGAAGTTAGACTCATCCTGCCCTCTTTTATCCACATGTATTGACCCTATAAATCTCACTGTCTCATCAGATTTATGCTATCATATTTGTTACTGTAATGAGTCAATGATGACCACTCTTAGATTGCATATATTAACTGCCAGATAAAGCATTTAAGCAATTTTCTTAATGAGTCTCTTGCTTTGAGGCCAGGGTAACAATGAATTGGAAGTGCAAGCTTTGCCAAAACACACTCTAAAGCTATAATATTAGACAATGGTGATAAAGCATTTATGGGATGATTTTAAATGATGATGATCATAATCTACTTTGTTCAACACATTTTTTAGAATTACTATTCAACCATTAACTAGCTGGGTCTCTAGGACAGAAAGATAAAGATTCATTTAAACATTAAAATGTTGGAATGAGGCCATAATGACCAAGAAGGAAGCAAATTCTTATACCTACTCAAAACATAGTGATAAGAAATATCTGAACCTACATGGTTATTAAGATGTCCAATAAGTGATTGTTTTTCAGCTGTGTTTTCATTCATTGTGTATCAATGAGGACGCTTAATATTTATCTTTATTCATGAAGATCGGGGGCAATCATCTGGAAATAGCCATTTTTTACTTGGATTGTTTTACCATATTTTAGGTGATTAAAATCTAATGTGAGGTTATCTGTTTCCTCCAATTTCCTGCTGCTCAGTACCATCTAGTAGGTAGTGGAGGATATAATTATTACTAGAGACTGCTTGAATGACTTCTGGTAATTGGAATTTCAGTAAACCTTGCCAGGTCATCCAGCAATATTAGGGAGACATCTGAGTCATTGTTCTCTTGACAATCAGCTGACTTTTTTCAGATGGCAAAGTCACTAGATGAGTTCACATGTTTTATTCATGCTGTGGTAGGGATATCTTATTTAAAATGCTTGAGGTGCTGACTGTCTCATGCTCCTATGACTGTTAATGCATACAGCAGCCCTATAAACCCTGTGGGAGTCTTGAAAATACTTGATTACTTCTAACTTAACTATCTTTTCTGGAGTATATGCAAGTTATCATACATAAATTAAGCCTTTATAGAAACAATCATTAAAACAAGTAACAATCTTTTTTAAAGGTTGCTATTAAAACAAGCACAACTCCACCCATGTGGCCTAAGGAACCCTTGCTCAGGCATTATATAGCTCCCTGTTAGCACAGCCTGGTCTCAATTCTGTTGCACTCTTTTGTAGCTCACACCTTCTGATGGATAGTGGTAGCTCAGGCTCTGTGGCTGACTCCCCATGGGTCTGGCTGCTTGTAACTTCCCACGGTCCTGATGTCATGTACCTCCCCAGCTGCTCTTCCGCTTGCCTGTTCAGTGAGGCACCAGGTGGAAACTGGTGTGATAAACTGGCTTTCCATTCATACCTACAGAGAACTTATCTGTAATAAGGGTGTGTCTGCACATCAAAATAGAGGTGCAGTTTATGGAGGTGCACAAATTAATAGAGGTGCACAAATGAGGTGCATTTAGCGTTTACAGCCTGCAGACAATGTGGCTTTAGTGTGACAAAGCCTTCTGGGGACAATGTGTACATATTCCTATGCCTAGTCTGACTTTAAAACTGTGCTGCAATTTTCTTGTACTGGGATTATTATCTCATCTAGCAAGATGTAAATTAGCACGGCAATGTAAAGCCAGTTCAAAATCCATAGTCTCATCTTCATTTTGTGCCCTACGAAAGGGGAAAGAAAAAGTCTTTGTGCAATTAATTCATAGCTGAAGTTCATTCAAATAACTATTTCCAGTAATTTGGATTCCCTTTTAGCTTTATCAAAAGTGTAATGGCAATCAGAAAAAAAAAAAAAAAAAAAATACTTGAAAAGTGAAAGCTTTCAGCATTTATCTGAATCTCCACATTGTGCTGTTGTGGTCTGAGAGTGCATTTTTATACTTTCCTTTTGGTTGTTTAGGTGGTTGCTCAGACCATCCTTCTTGCGGGTGGGAGCTGAGAAAACTCACACCAGTAAATGTGTAGAGCAATACAGTAACTACATGAATTCTAACAAAACCTCAGGTTTAATTTGTATCCATTTTCTGATCATGTTATTTGTATGCTGTGTTTTTACATGTATCTTATACATGTGGTAAGTATGTCAAAATATATCAAAGATAATAATTAATAAATATTGACATAAAAATATAGTAATTTCTATGCCAGAGAACATGATATATAAATAGAATGTTTATAACTAACACAGTCAGGACAGATAATTTAATTTTGTATTTTTACATGTCAATGAAATGACAATGAAAGCATCAAGCTAAACTTACTGAGATCTAAGAATGTCTACAGATAATGTAGTCTTTTTTTTTAAGTCAATTATGTTTAAAGGTAATTGACTAATTGAACCTATGTTCTGTTTTAATGTTATTCCATAATTTATTTCAGATGGTTAGGATAATCAGAGTATCTTGGTCAGCATAATAGTAAGGCCTGTTACAGCTGACAAGCAAAATCAGTTCTCCCTGGGAAGCCTGCTTTTTGTATTTGTGGTGCATACGTGCTGAGAGGTTGCTTATGACAGCATTTGGCAGCATGAAGGAGGAAAAGATCTTAGGATCTCATCTCTGTCTTCTAAGGGCTTTGCTTTCCTCTTTCCCTGTGGTCAGTCGTTTGCTCTCCTAGGATGGCTAGAATAACTAGCCTGGAAGGTATAGTGTTGGTAGTAGAGAGCAAACTGTAATAAATTGAATTTAGAGCAAAGAAAAAAGGAGGCTTCTGTTTGATTTTGCTTGGAAAATTACCCTGTGTAATTGCCTGAAGTGTCTGGCCTGTGAGACTAAGGCAACTCCTTCTGGTTCCTTGATCCTAAACCTCTATATTTGCCTCAGTGGAAACTACAGCAGCCTGGGGCTCCTCTGAATTAATGAATACCTTGGCTCTGGTTCCATAGGAGCTATCCAGGTAGAACTAAAGCACAGTACATTCTGGCTGGCAGGAGTCTGTAAGAGAAAAGACATGGAAGACTTGTTTAAGGGGACATGACCTGCTGAGATTTGGGAGATTCCCAGCCAGGGGGTTTCTGGTTGACCAGGTCTGCATGGAAACGAAGGTGATATGTAAGGACCACAAAAGTTGGGTTACTTCTTTGATTCAAAAATCTGACTACTCTCTGTTGTGCTCTTCCTAATTTTTCAGTGGACTAGAATTTACAGTTTCCAGTCGTGTAATTTCTCTTTTGTTTGTAGCAGGTGAGCTGTGTCTGAGCATTATTTGGCTTCGTCTTTGTGGGGAGGATGGGTAAATGGATTTTTCTTCTTTCTTGCAAGGTGCATATATATACCTTGCTTTGAAGAACAGCAGGGGCAGTGAGACCTGGCTGAAATACAAATATGCCATGGGAAAAGAAACAAACAAACAAACAAAAAAACAAAAAACTGTTTATTGTGAAAATAGAAAACTGATTATTTTGAAGCCTTTGGGCAGTTTTAAACTAAGATGTTGCATGAAGAAAACAATTTAAAAATAAAATGACATTTTCACAATGTTTGAAAAATCTTTGAGAAATTAACATTAGCTATAAATGAATTAAAAATATTTTGCAGAGGTGGCAGTAGCAAATTAGAAAAAAAGTGATGCACCTTTAAGGAAAAAAAAAAAATCTCTATGCTTTAGGTATGCATCATGACCTGATGTTAGAAAAACTGTAGAGTTGTCCTGAAAAGCTGTGCTGTATTTTGTAGGTAGATGTTTCCATTGTTTGGTTTTACTCTGTTGGTAATGTCTACTTTTCTAATGCCACTAGGTACTACCTATTGCATTTCAGGAAGCTGAGCAGTAATCTCAGTACCTAAGTTTGCTACTAATTATGTGTGGCAATGTTTGAAGCTTTCATGACACTGATGTCAGAAAAAATCACAATAATGTTAAACTTGTCTGACAAGAAATTGGTGGTGTTTTATGTAGCTAGAAGCAGCTGTCTCCTGGCTCCCTTTTTCTAGCTTTCAACCTACACAATCTTGCTGAGGGTACAGCATTGTTCCCAGGGTTCCTTCACTAGCTCTTCCAACTTCTACAGTTTTGCTCCTAGTAATGACCTGAGGCAGATTCAGGGCCCCTTGTTTAGGGAAATATAGGTATGAGATATGAGCACTTTCCATCCTCCAGGAACCTGTCTTTGGGATGCATGCAGGCAGAATCTTCTCAGGAGTTATATTTAGACACAGGAACCATGCTGTGAGATGGCAACTGTTCCCAGATACTGGTGCGGTGGGAGTGTGACTGACTGATGCTCTGAAGATGCCCCATAGACTTGCAGGGTTGTTGAGGACAGCCACCCTTGGTATTTTGCTTTTTGTGAGCCATCTAACAAAGCAACATGGGAGCAGTCTCACAGGGTGACTTGTGAACTCGGAACTGTCCACTCAGGACCATCAACTTGCCCATTCTCATTACAAAGACTTCAGTGAAAGGCAGATTGTGCTGTTATTCATTACAAGCATTTAATTTATTAAGTCTCTGCAACCTTGACCTTGGATCAAGTCTTCAAACAACTGAATAAAGCCAGATGCAACTGTATGAAAATGTAAGTTTTTGGCCCAGGTCAATATGATCAGGTATTCTGAGAACGAAAAGAAATTTTTTATTGTTTCCTGAATTACTTTCCAAGCCACATCCTTTCATTAAGGCACTGAAGTCCAGAACATTAATATTGAGGTATTATCAAGGCTTAGCCCTTTAATTTTGTACCGCATGTAATGTGCTCAACTGGAAATGAACCAGGCCCCTTGAAAGCACTAAGAGTTGGGACTCCCCATTCATTCAGAACATTAAATTATGAAAAAATCAAATCCAGAGGAAAAAAATAAAGAGAATAGCTGTCTGTCTGAGCCAGGACATTACCCCTGCTGCATGAGCTTTGCCAGAGTGCATTTTCATTGGGCTTTCAGACACTGTTAAACAGGATGAAGTAGTGCAAATTTCAACAGGCAAAGGATGCACATTTGTTCTTCCCTTGCTTGAATTTATGTATGTGACATAACGTGTTTTGATCACATCCCCATGATTTATGACTTATGCAAGAGAACCATTTTGAATATGGTTCATTATTTAATAACAGTACTGCTTTAGCTGAGGTGTTTATCTTCATGGTTATGCTGCACCTGGATCAGCTCCTCACGTCCAGTTCACCCCATAACTGTACAGATGCCCGTGCAAGCATATCCCTTTGGTGGGAAAGAGGTCAGAGAAGAAGAAGGGACATTCGCTGATTTAAATCTATACTGCTACCTGGAGCTGAGAAATTTGCTTCAAGGTTTTGACAAGACCCACTTCTCATCTGTGCTTGCACTGTCTTCTAGCGCTTGCTGATAGCAATATAAGTTGTAGTTATACTCTATACAGGAATCCAGCCTGACAGGTAAGGTGGCAGAAACACTTAGTTTCCAAAGTCACATTCATAGCTTGGATTGTCTGAATTCAAACAGAATATTAAAGCAAAATCAATGTAAATGCCTAGCCATATCCTGAGATACCTAATATACATCACTGCTCTGCTCTTCTCATATTAGCAAAATATTGTCATTATCTTTTTCATCACTATGAGTAGCCACCTCACAGCTAGTTTTTATTTGACTATTTACATTTAAATTAAATCCAGAAGTATTGAAGTTACATAGCAAGGGAGAACTAACTTCTGTTGAGTTAGTGGTATAGCCACAACAACAGACACTTTCTAGTCTTAAACATTCTTTGCCAGAAACAGAAGTAGTAAGACACAAGCTAAGATCAGGCTGAGAACAATTTTGTTTAGAATTTGATTTAATTATATTCATTTACTCTTTTGGAATTTAAGTGGAACTTTGTTTGTGAAACTGTAGATGAGTGAGTTCTAGCAAGCATGAGAGTGAGAAGATGGCCTTCTGGCCATGGACAATGAGTAACTGCCAGGCAGGGATGCAAGGAGGAGTTACACAGCACAAGCTGTCTGTAGTGCCCTTAAAAACAGCAGTATTTGACTATATGGCTATACATTTTCCTACTTATACAAAGATATGATGTAGGCATTTGAGGTGAGACCCCAGAGGGACTGGCAAACTTCAGGGGCCCAGGTTAGAGACACTCAAATCTACTTTTAAGCTTTTAATCCCAGTTAGAAAGGAGACAGATAAAGACTTGGGGCAAGAGCATTTCAAACATTTCATAAAAGTACTTCATGAATATCTCATAAAGCATTTCATATTATACATGCCCTTTGGGGAACTTTCTCTAATAAGAAAACTATCTGAATTTGAATGGCTGATAACTTATTTGTGACTAATGATGCAAGAATGTTTAATATCTTTACCAGGTACTTGCAAAAAATGTCTTTCCATGAGCATCATTGGTCATGACAGAAAAACTGTGCCAACTAAATATTCATCTTATCAGATACATGCACAATGAAGCATTGAGATCTTTACCTTTTTATTAGACGATGTGTCTACAAGGTATGTTTTTTTTCAAGTCCAGTAGCAAAGCCATTTTAGTACACCACAGTAGAGGTACTAATTTGCAGCCATCACACAGTTGAATAAGTGCAGTTTTTTTCAGGCTAGTTAGCAGGCAAAATCTATCTTAGGTTGCCCCTGTTCCCAGTTCTGGCTCAGGCACTCTCTCTCCCTGCCTGGCTCTACTCTGTGAGCACACACAAGGAACATGAGTATAAACACTCAAGAGGACGTTGTATCCCAAAGAAACAGGAGTACGAATCTTCAAAGTTACCACTTTTTTAGCACCAAATCAGCTGTGTTCAGTCAGCCTTCCTAGAAAAGAAATGGGACACACTATGTGATTGTTCTGTGAAATATAAACTGAGATCTTTTATGCATGATCCTGACCTTTCCAACATGTGTTAGTAAACTGAAAGTGCTCTAGTGGACACTAGTTAAGCGTAGGGGAAATATATGAAATTTGGGGTAAAAATATGCTGCTGCCTATAAATTTGCTTTTTTTTGTTTCCTCTCCCCTGCAACTTTTAAGAGAAAATACAGCAAACTTTCAGAAAGTGCTGACAGCTTTTGAAAGAAAAGATTCTTCTGAATGTGGCATGATGAATATGCACAGAAGCATATGACAGAAATACAAGATCCTTGGTTCTAATGTGAGTGGAAAGGTTCTGGGACTTAAGAGTCAGATTCTTAGTGGTGCACATCAGCCAAAGTTCAATGGCTTCAGAAGAGGTGTAGTAATTAATGCCAGCCTGTCATCAGCAAGTAGTGTGAGTATTATTTGACAAACACAAACCACAAAAGATTAAGAAAGAACAACAAAAAGCACCCCCACAACCCTCAGATTCTAATATGGGTCCAGGATCATGTTTTTCAACTGCCTATTGGTAACTTTTTTCATTTAAAAACTGAAGTTTTCACTCATACCTGTTTTTACTACCCTACAGAAATCTAGCCTTTTTTTCCAGTGTTCAGTGGTTTTGTTTTTCAAAGGACTGAAGGAACTATTAGCAGAGATGCAGATCTGTTTCTTGGAGTGCAATTAATTAAATCAATATTAATATTTAATGAATTTCTTTTGTAATAGCCTATATCAAATACCTAGAAATATAGTGATAGGTTAGCAATGAATCTCATGGTTGGTCTGAGCAACAAAATGAGGGAAACTATTACTCTAACAGACTGTTCTGTTGGTATATGAGATATCGCACATAAATAATAATCCCTGCAGGGATATGGGTAAGAGCAAATGAAGTCTGAAAGCAAAGGGTGTTAAACATTTATTTTGGGGGCAGTGAGGGAACACACATATATCACTGGCTCTCAGTTCAGTCTCCATCTCAGACACAAGATGATTAAGCTCTGTGAAGCTCAAGCAAGACCTGAATTTGACTTGTTATTCCTAAGGATACTTTCATAATAAGGTAGTGGTGAAGACTGACTATACACTTCACAAATGATCCCTGTGACCCACCCCACATTTCTGAAAGCTTGTATCAAGGTCTCAGGTAGATTCCTTTATTGCACTTCTTCCTTTGAAGCAATCTGTAAGTATTTCCTGAAATACAAGTAGACAGATGGGCTTTCTCCATCTAATTAAAATGAGTGTCTTGGCTAGTGGCCTCTTTTCTTTCCATCCTTTTTCTAATTCGAGTAAAAACACTTCTGTTTAGTGACATGGAATTGACATCTTCCCAGTCTGAATTTCATATCAAGGCCTTTAAATCTCTGGATAACCCAGGCAGATTTAAGAGCAGGGCATTAAATGAAATGAAGCTTTGTCTGTCCATCTTACTTAGTTTAAAATCAGCCTAGTGCCAGGAGCCAAAACATTATTTCCAGAAAGCTGAATACATGACAACATTTACTGAGGTTTCTTGCCCAGGAACAGACTTTATTTAACATAAGAATCTCCACTTCTGCACTAAAAAACAAGCTTTGCACCTACCACAGTAGATGATCCTAACATGTTACAAACAAGTTGTCTCCCTGAAGAACTCAGAGGAAGAAGGAGCCCTGGAAATCGTCCAAAGGTCAAAACAGATACGGGCCTCAGGTCTTGCTCTCTTAACAAGAAATTTCTTGCTGTGCTGCCTGATGAGTAAAGTCAAACCACATTCAGATCTAAAAATGCCCTTAGCCGGTTGGCTATATTCCCAGGTACAACATACTAACCAAAATTTGCCTTTCACACAAAAATAATGGATATAAATAATTTTAACTGTTAGTGGATTGCCTCCTGTTGGTGATGGCCTTTTAGCAAACTTGTCAAGTTCAACAAGAGTTTAAATACTTAAGTAAAAGTTCTGCTTGAAGTTTCTTGATGTTTGGCTCTAAAAAGTTTTCAGTCTTCAAGAATTAATTGTCTACCAACTAACCAAGGGAAAAATGAAGGGAGCAAGGAAAAAAACAGAGAAGAATTGGAGTTTATGTATTGCTTTTCTCCTGTAAAACACAAATGAAAAGTGTTTTTTCCTTGTATTGCTTTCCTTGCAACTTAAGGAATGTACAAGTCACAAAATGTGAAATGAGAAAAAGGAAATTTCACTTAAACAATGCAACTGATGACTTGATCAAACTCAGAGTGACAAACAATTAGATTTAGAAGGATCATGTCTTCAAAACACTGTCTTTCAGTCCATCTGTTTTATTTAGGGAGAAGGCAGAAATATGCTGAGGTTTGTTTTCTTTACCCACAAGCTCCTTAACAGTGCAGCTAGAGACTTTAAGTATTATTGTTTGTTTGTTTGTTTGTTTTTCTTCTGTTTTTATTTTTTTAATAGGTAGTAGGTACAGATATTAGTTTCGTTATCCAGAAGACTTGGCTCATGAGTAAACTTACACAACAACTTGTACTGCAAATGGAAGAGTGGTCTGCAAATTCATGTCAAGAGACCTTATGTACAGCATGTGGATACTAAAAAGCAAATCAAAACAAAACATAATCAACAACAACTAGGAATGTCAAGTTGTTTGGAGCACAGGTAAACACACAATCAGCAAAATAAAGAATTTTCCTCCTTCAGCTGCTCCAAAAATCCAGGAATCCTGAGAGTTTTGCTTTGCAACATCACCTCTATTGGATATTAAGTTAACTCCAGCCATAATCCTGGCTTTGTCCATAAACTATAAACATACAACAGCGACAAAATTCAGGATTGGACTTTCAAATTAACGATAGTAGCTTGGCACCAGCAAATCATAGTGGATGAAGGCAAATTGTTTCTGTACTAGAGACTGTGCACTTCTGAAACTGATGTATGTCTCATTCAAAGACTTCAAGTTTCATCTCCTAATTGTTTGGTTTGGGTTGTTTTCTTTCTCTGGATATGTCCAAATTTTCTTTCCCTACAGTGAAGACATGATCTTATCACCTACATGATATAGCGGCCACTTTCACCTTTCAGGCTATTGTTCATAATATGCTCTTTGTGGGATGAGTTGTTCCAGGCCGCTTCTTCCTATACCTACAGTGGGAAAAGAGGATTTTCCATCACAGCCAAGTGGTTGGAGATGGTGTTCAAGGCACTTCATGCTCCCTCCAGAGTATGATATGATAACTTCACAGAGCTTCCTTGTGCTGAAGGTCTGTTCCACAATGGATCAGGTTCAGAGGCTGTAGCTCTGCTAAGTTGCTTTTTCCAGCTGTTTTTGTTCCCTCAGTTCAAGTGATCTGTGGTAAAAGCACATGTTCCTCTACACAGCCTTGCTTGTCACTGCCTCACAACTTCATGCAACTATAAATTATGTGCAGATGAATGGTTCCACACTCATCAAGAAATCAAGAACATCATCAAGATCCTGGGGATGTGCATGTAAGTGTATGGCTTATGTTCAGGAGCAATGCTGAAGACTTTTCTAAAACTCTCAATACAGCAAACATGAAGGCCGTGTTGCTCCGAAACTGTGCAGTCAGTAGTAAGTAGGGCTGACTTTGAAGCACCAGGGTGCCCAGTGGTGCTGTAGACATTAAATTAGAAAGCTTGCATGAGTGGCCACCCAGAAATTCAGTACAAGATGCTAGTCTGTACTGTTTAAGACCTAAACATATCTCTGTCTTAACACATGTTCATGAAGGAACTTAACTCTTCAAATCCTGGTCTCAGAAACTGTATGCCTCTTCCCTCACCATCTTTAACCACAGGTTAAAGACAGAATCCTGCAACTTCACAATTAGAATTTGCAATCACCTAATAGCCACTCTCAGGCTATCACCAAAGGACAATGGAGCTCAGTTCTTCAACTGAATTATCACAGCCTTAATCTTAAATCCCACTCATACCTTAGACATGTACCTTAGACAACCAGTAAAACTAAAAAGTTGGCATAAAGCACTTAAATCTCCTGATAAAAGAACTCCAACAACTTTACTTACCTGTCATATAGTTACAAATATTTTTATGCATGTGTGTGTATGTGTATGCTTCCAAACAGAACACAGATCATTCAGTAACTACAAGAGGCTAGCTAAAATTAGTGACATATAAAAATTCATTATTCAGAAAAATTATTAAAAAAAAAATCAGACAATAGCTGAAAATACGTGGTTTGTACTAGTTTGCATGTTGATTTTTGTATGTGTAGGAAACATATAAGAATGGATGTATAAGAACTAATATTTTAGGTATAGAGATTTTTGTAGATGTAGAATACTTATAAAGTTATCTTTCTAAATGTGTATGTTCAGTGATAGCAATGGCTGTGTGTGAAAAATAAAACTCTTTTTTTGACAATGTTTTTTTCATGTGCTAGTTAATATGAACTAAACCTGTAAATAGATCTCAAATTAGGTAAGTGTTTGGCATTGCATGATAGAACAAAATTCCTACAAGTTCCTACAGTGATGATCTTGGATTGATCAGAGTAGTGACCCAGATTCTTCAAAAACTGTGATTCTCTGAGATTATAAATCCTTGTTTTTTTCACTTTTCACTTTTTTTTTCACTGGTTTCAGTTTCTGATAATAACATCTCTCCCTACTCACTCAAATCACCAAAGGCAATTTCAACACGTCTGTAAGATTAAACAAAAAATGTCAACTACCATCTGTTCCTGTATGAATTCATAAATACAGGAATAATCAATAGCCAGCTACACAAAGTTCTAAATGTCATCACTCCGCACTTGCAATGTTAAGACTCCTAATGGGGGAGCTTGCAAAGATCAAGTCTTTTCATGGTCAAAACAACTAGGATTATACTGCATGTGTTGCCAACAATACTGAACAGGAATTTTCAGTGTTGAAATGGATTTGTGAAGTCGTTATCTGTGCTTGGTAGGTAATAAGTGAATAAATGCTTCCAGATACTTTTCCTTGAAAATACTATTCAAATTGAAGTAGTTCACTGAAGAAGTACTTTCCAGCCCTCCTGTGATTAGGGAGTATGCTAAACCTCATTAATATGGATTAAAATAGGTTTTAAAATGAAAAAGTCCAGGTAACTTGAGGTTAGGAACTATAGAAGCCATAAAGACCATCCTGATCTGCTTATATATTTATTTTCTTTTAAAGTAGCAGAAATGCCAGAAGATTGGAACAACGCTGATGCTACCAGAAGGCAACAAGATGACCCTGTAGGCCAGTTAGGGGAAATTTATCCTGGGCAGCATAATGAAAAAGATGGTATGGGATTCATCTAATAAAAATTAGAGATGAAGAACATAATTAATTTCAATTTTATTTTATTTTATTTTATTTTATTTTATTTTATTTTATTTTATTTTATTTTATTTTATTTTATGTTATTTTATTATTTTATTTTATTTTATTTTATTTTATTTTATTTTATTTTATTTTATTTTATTTTATTTTATTTATTTATTTTTGACAAAGAAGCCTCATTCTCTAAAGAGACAGGAACTCCAGTTAGTAAAGGTAACCATATAGATACTTAGGACTTTAAGTGTGACAGTGTAATATCCCAACTAAAATTCTGCACATTTAATGAAGCAAGAACCAACTAACTCACAGATGTGAGAAAAGAATTGTCAATAAGAACAATCATCAAAGTGAAATATTTTAGTCAGAATTTGTCAGAGATCAGAAGTCTATGCTAGAAAACAGCCCATGCTAGAAAACAGGCAACGTATAATACTAAAAATAGCGGAAATTCTGCATAAGAGGAAATGGAAAGATATATTTGTTCTTTTAATTTTAAATGAAAACAAGCAGCATTTGCAAATTTGTCTGGAATAGAAAAAATGTTTGATTTTTGACTTACTTAACTTGATTAGAAAATGCAGTTGCCTTCAAGAGAATAAAATAATCTCTTCAGTCTCACATAACTGCAGGTCTCAGGTAAGGTAAACTGGATCCAAGTAAATTCAAACAGAAGATAAGACACATACTTTTAAGAAAGCAGGTGAACAGTCTTTATAGCTGTAATATAGCAACCAGTAAAAAAAAAAGGATATTTTTCAACCAAAAATAAGTTATACTTTATGTGACTGTAAGTTACTGGACTCAATACAGAACTGCATTAAATATTAATTACCTATGATTTACAGAAAGCCAGGCTAACTGTCCTAATGGTTCTTTTGGCTTCAGAATCCATAACTCCAATCATCTATTTTATGTCAATTAGCTGTTTTTTTTTTTTAAGTTGTTTAACTGAAAGAGGAAAAAACTTGTGCAAATTATATTCAGTCTTACACTCTTTTTGCTCCATTTGGAAATTAAGATCTTCACATGGAACACTTCTTTGTATTCTTTTCTGAAATGGGGAAAGAGGAGGTATCGCATTTTGCAGACTCAAGGTCACACAGTACAGAAAAAAAAAGACAATATAATGGAATCAGTTTCATTCAGTGGCAAGAGGACCTACATAATAGTCATTCTTTCATTCAGAAAGCTGGACTATTTAAAATGTTTTCTAACCTTTGTACAACATTGCTGTTGATTGCACTTCATATCATTTTTGAATATCTCTTTGTTTCCAGAAAAAAATTCAAAAGCTTTAACAACAAAAGGAAAAAACATCACATTAATTGGAACAGCTGCTCTTTAGTTCTAGAAAAAGAAAACATAAATAAAGCTACTACAAAGTATATTTTACTCTTGGATGCTCTGATCTTTTATGATCAGTTGCTGTGTATTCCCCCTGTGATAATGAACACCCACTGTACCTTTGCTGCTCATAGAAATTGTGAGGAAGTGTCAAGAAAGTTGAGAAGTGTGGGAAAACATATGCATCCGTAGTCTGACTTTGCTTGTAGAGAGCTTCACTGTGACAGTTTGGTGTCCGTAATAATATTTATGTTGGTGCAGAGCAATTCAGGATCAAAGCCCCTGAAGAGCTTATGCATATAACTACTGCAAAATCATTGCAATCATTTGTAAAAATATTTCCTCAAACCTTGCCAAGAAAAGCTACATGCATATATTAGAACTTCTTCCAAAGCTCTTTCCCTTACTTCTGTCTTCTCATTACCATTATTAATACATAAATTTTATAATAGTAGCAGAATTTATGGGAAGTAAGAATAGTTGTCTCTATTAAGAGAAGTACTTATATACACATATTCAGTATATTTTAATTCAGTATATTTGCTGAATATTTAGATTAATTAGGGAATATCCAGACATTAAAGTTGGCAGAGATGAGCTGAACAACATATGGACAGATCTGAAAAAAATATCAAGTCAAGCATTATTGTCTTCAATCCAGAATCATGAAGCATTCTGGATTCATTTAATGAACACTTAATAAAGAAGGTGCAAGAATCAACACTGGTCCTTCTGCAGCTCCATGAAGCCCTCATACAAGGAACCTAGTAGTTAGTTACAGTCTTAGGTAGCGCAAGTTTTGCAATAGCCACTGCAATGGGAACCTTCTTTCTTTGCCTAGGAATCACCAGACTTACCATTCATGAAGAGATCAGCATTATTTTCCCTGCCCATGACAGTGGGGTTGGAATTAGATGATCTTTAAGGTCCCTTCCAACCCAAACCATTCTGTGATTCTAAGATCATTTATTTTTCAAAAGAATGAAACAACAAGAGTCTCTTATTAGTCTACAGATTTTGGATAGTTGGGCAAGGCATATGGGAGACAATTTTTCTGATATTTTAAGAATTTCCATTTCCTTTGTTATTGTATGCATGTTCTTCATTTAATATGGTTGTTGTTGTTGTTGTTTTCATTAAACATATATAGTAGTAGCAGGAAATAGAAAACAGTCAAATTAGAGATTCTTTGGAGTGGAAGTCATTTCTTCCTCTCCGCGTGTATTGTTTACAGACTAGATTGGGACTGAAGGGCCCCAGAGCATATTTTTTTTCAGTTCGCTGGACACAGAAAGCTGAAAATTTGAAATAATTTCAACCCAGCAAGATCACTGAGAGCCACAAATACAAAATGCTCTGTTTTATGGTCACCCCCTGCAAGCAGAACATTTTAACTGGTCTGGCACAAGATAGTAGTAAGTAGTGAACAACTTAGGAAGAAGTTAAGATAATTGAAGAAGATAATTGCTTTATCAGTTTCCATATGTTAAGGTTGATCCTTGTCTTCCCAGTGCCTATACCCCTTACCTTGAAATTACTCATTTTTAGCTATTGAAAAAATATATATGACTAAGGAAGAAAAGGAAGCATTCTAGCCTGAGCATCAGTCTCCCAATGTTGACTGAGAAGCGTTACCTCTTTTACACCCACTCATCAATTGTATTTGATGGGTTATCAGCCACCAGAAGGATAAGGGTGCTCACAGAGCACCCATTGGTGAAATTAAAGTAGAGAGAGCAGAATATTCTGTCCAGCAGCAAGTGCAGGACTAATTTTGATCAGACCTCAGCATTCAGCCAAGATGAACACAATCTGTGTAAGCCACTTCTGTGAAAAGCCTTTCTTATCTCTCCCTCTCTAGATGGAACTGCTTCTGTTTTACTGTCTAAAATATACTTTATGTTCTTGGTAATCTGTGATGGATTGCAATGTCCTTTTCTCCAGACATACACTGATGAACAGTGAATAACATTCTTCCTTTTAAAAGAGGCCTTCAAAAAATACTTCTGAAACTATCAGTACATTATTTACCATTTGAGCCTGAAGCATCTGATAAATTTATTTCTAGGTATTTTCTACCAAGGACTCCTGTTATGTATTCTAGAAAGGTACAAGAGTAATTGATTTATGATATGGGAAATTTAGGGCTGAAGTTCTCACTGTGACTGAAGCTTAGGAAAAAAGCAACAGTGTTGTTCCAGAAACTAGCAGAAAATAAGAAAGTGTGAAATAATGTTATTAAAATGAAATTTACCATAAATATCTGCTAAAATCTACAAGTTTCTTTTTCTTTCTTTTTCTTTTTCTTTTTCTTTCTTTCTTTCTTTTTCTTTCTTTCTTTCTTTCTTTCTTTCTTTCTTTCTTTCTTTCTTTCTTTCTTTCTTTCTTTCTTTCTTTCTTTCTTTCTTTCTTTCTTTCTTTCTTTCTTTCTTTCTTTCTTTCTTTCTTTCTTTCTTTCTTTCTTTCTTTCTTTCTTTCTTTCTTTCTTTCTTTCTTTCTTTCTTTCTTTCTTTCTTTCTTTCTTTCTTTCTTTCTTTCTTTCTTTCTTTCTTTCTTTCTTTCTTTCTTTCTTTCTTTCTTTCTTTCTTTCTTTCTTTCTTTCTTTCTTTCTTTCTTTCTTTCTTTCTTTCTTTCTTTCTTTCTTTCTTTCTTTCTTTCTTTCTTTCTTTCTTTCTTTCTTTCTTTCTTTCTTTCTTTCTTTCTTTCTTTCTTTCTTTCTTTCTTTCTTTCTTTCTTTCTTTCTTTCTTTCTTTCTTTCTTTCTTTCTTTCTTTCTTTCTTTCTTTCTTTCTTTCTTTCTTTCTTTCTTTCTTTCTTTCTTTCTTTCTTTCTTTCTTTCTTTCTTTCTTTCTTTCTTTCTTTCTTTCTTTCTTTCTTTCTTTCTTTCTTTCTTTCTTTCTTTCTTTCTTTCTTTCTTTCTTTCTTTCTTTCTTTCTTTCTTTCTTTCTTTCTTTCTTTCTTTCTTTCTTTCTTTCTTTCTTTCTTTCTTTCTTTCTTTCTTTCTTTCTTTCCTTCCTTCCTTCCTTCCTTCCTTCCTTCCTTCCTTCCTTCCTTCTTTCCTTCTTTCTTTCCTTCCTTCCTTCTTTCCTTCTTTCCTTCTTTCTTTCTATTATTATTTTTGACCTCAGGGACAGTCTGTGAGTTGGAACTGAAAAGAGAAATGCTACAACTGCTTAGGAATGGTGAAAATTTCATGAATTATGTACTGTTAAACAACACAGAACTGGTCTGAAAGTATGAGCAGAGTAGTCCAGTTTTTACTTAAGTTTGAAATGAATGTGCTCATCATAATGAACATAAATAAGACATTTTCCATCCCTATCACCATTACTGCTCCGCCACCCTGCTCATCACACAGAGATTTTGGCACATGCACTGTAACTACAAGCACTTCTGCAGGTAACAGATCGTTGCTATAACTTAAAGAGAGAAATTGAAGATAAAACCTGACCTTGTTTTCTTCATTGCTTCACACTTGAGCTGTTTTCTCATTGCAGATCCTGGGAAAGTTATTTACTTCAGAAAAGGAGCTATGAGCAGGACAGCACCCTATCCTGACCAACAAGAAACAGGGAGGAAAGACTGTATCTTGAAATACTTTGTCTCAGTGGAGATTGGATACTTGATCTTGTGCCTCTGTTTGTTTGGGACTATCACCCTAAAACTGTGTGCTAAAGCTGTACTCCTGAACCATTCTTTTGAAGAAAAAAAGCAAATCTGCCTTCTTTGAAAATCTTAATAAAGGAGGCTGCCTGCATTTTAACACTACAACAAAATGGATAGAGGAAATATTTGGTGAGGAAAAGACCTGTGTCAACCAGAGGGAGGCTACACCCAAAGCTATGACCTTGTGGAAGGGTGCCCTACAACCAAGTGCAACTAAGGGACCGGCTGCTCTGGACAGAACACTTATCTTCTTAAAGTCATGCCATCCAGAAAAAATGATAATTCAAAATTCATTGGAAGAGAGAGAGAGAGAGCGCAAAAGAAACCACGCTGGCTTTACAGCCTGATGGTTAGTGCACTTACTTGTAAGAGAAGTGCTGGGCTTCTATATGATATTAAGAAAATATATCAGCAAGGTCATAAAGCATATTCCTGAAAAATGAAAAATATATTTTGAAAGGAGTTGTTTTATTTTTACAATGCTAAACATTCTGCATGTCATTTTTGGTCTTAAAACTGGTGTAAGGAGGGTTTGTGTTCCACCATAATTCAGAAAGAAAAGAAAGTGATGTAATAGCTGAGGTGATACAATGAGAATGCAAAGAAACAGCCTTAACAGTTAGGGCTTAAATCTTAAATCTGGTTTAAATCTTTAAATCAACAGTAAGGTTTAAATCTTCCCTTGTCAGTAAAATATGGCAAGAATCACCATCAGCTGAAATTATTATTTATGTATCAGCTATCAGTAGAGATTAAATCAGATATCTGGAGAAAGGAAGCTGGAAATCTTATCATGAAAGTCGTTGCTTGTGCATGTGGTGCTTTCAGTAGGTGAAATTTTCTGTGGATAAGACAAATCATAGAAAATCCACTGTTCGTTGATTTACATCAGTAAACTGCTAAAGAGTCACTGTATTTTCTGGCTACAAAGAGGTGTGATTCAATAGCAGGAAGGAAATTTAAAGTGAAAATGGGCGTTGGGAGGCCGAACATCTGTTACTCTTACAATCTAGAGCTTACCACTGTTTTATTTTTGGCACTTACCTTTGGAACCAGGCAAGCTGTCTCATTGCAGAAGACTATTAGCTTGGTTGGTTTGGCATTTTTGTTGTGTATTGTGGGAAAAGCAAAATCCAAGTGCTACCTCTACTGGCACTGATGTCACAACTTGTTTGGTGCAGAAGGTGCAAGACTTGATCACAAAGGCAGAGAAGTGATGAATATTTTCAACTAGTATTGAGATTAAATTGCTGAAAAAAAACTTCATATACATTTCAGGGAACCTGTATTTTATTTTTAAAAAGTGTGCAGTGTGGGCTTTGGAAAAGTAATTCTCCATGTCTCATGTATCACTATTCATTACATGTGTTTTCTTCACATTAAAACACATAAACCTGAAGGCTAGTTACTTTTTTGTCTAGCCTGTCATCAACCTGAGAGGTGTACTACTCCAGAGGTAGGAGACTTCTATAAACATGTAGCACCAGCCACTGTTCCTATAGGAAGATGAGAAGGGTTGCCAATAAAACTCTGCATGGGGTTTTGAAAGCATAAATACATGGTTAATTGTCTGGTGCTTTTGTTGGCTAAAACAGTTATGGTCTCCTCTTCAAGTGAAATTTTGCTCCTGTTCTTCATAACAGATCAGTACTATTTTGCTGCAAATGCATCAAGTTGGATAAATGCAATAAACATATAGGAAAAGATGGTCTGGATTTCTGTCTAGATCCAATAGATCACTATTTGGGTCTATTTATGCTTTTTATTGTGCATGACTTTGTCAGGTAGGCGTGCCCCTCATCTGTCCTATTATTTATTTAGCTGTAAATGTTTTGTCTGAACAAAAAATGTTAATTTACAAATCAATTTCGGAGAGCTCATGGGATCTGCATTAAAAAAAAAAATAAAATTCTCTTGCTAATAAGCATGACTAGACATTATAGAATGAGATTAATTAACAAGTGTCTTCAAATTACCTGGTAATGTTTAACAGAAAAATAAATCTAGTCTTTATCTTTAGAACTGTGAAAGCCCAGACTTGATAAAAATGACAAAAAAAAGCATACAAACTACATTTAAAAAAACTACAAACCACATTTTAAAAAGCTACTCCTTTACATTTAATACTGGTACTCCATCAGACGCCTTTTAATATTAAAGCATAACTTTGCTACCATCTAAAATGGAACTTGTTTTAAATGTTTACTTCTGATATCAGTAAAAATAGATTACATATTGAAGTTAAAAGAGAAATATAAAACTGAAAATACTTGAATATTCATAAAATTTTAATATGTAGTGATGCTGGTATTCTACAATTAAGCTTCCAACTCTCATAGCCCTGATCACATATATTTTTTTCTCTAATGTTTTACAGAATGGAAAAAATACACATTATTTCAGCACTGCAAAACAGAAGCAGAAAATTAGATGAGAATGGCGTTTTCTGTATCTTAATGCTTGCAAACTGTGTACTGTTTTCCTAGGGTTGTGTACAAGTCAGTTTTAAAAAGGATATATTTGAAAGATTAGTAATTAATAATTAGTAAAGAATATCTAGCTTAGTCCTTTGCTAATATTCTCTTCCTCTTCATAGCTTTTGAAGGTTGCATTTCTGCATCCATCCTTGCCGTAGACACATCATTAGTTAGCTTCCTGTAACCCAGACAACCTTTCCATAGACTGTACAGCATATTGTGAAATTTCTGCTGAGTGATGCTCTGACTCTCACTTACATGTCCACCTTTTCAGTTTTTGGTACTAAGAGGGATAGTTCACAGTGTATAAAACACAAAACCTGCACTTTTAATTTGGATCAATGATTCTATGGAAAAGAAATCGCTCCTCTATCTCAACTGGCTTCCAATACAAGAGGTGTTTCCGCTGAAATATGTGTGACAGCTCTGACAAGAAGATTCCCAGCTATCATCTCCATCATAGGAACTATAGAAACAGATTTCTATCCTCTCACTTTAGTTCTATTGTTCTTCTGTCACATATATCTACTTAATCTATTTTATTTGCATCTGACAGCTCCACAGGGGAAAAGAAAAAAAAAAAAAAGAGGAAAAAGAAGAAAAAAAGGTTGACTAACTTGAGTTTTCTGAGGCAGAGAAAAGGAGGGTGAAATAAAATTTACTGTAGATGGGTCAGTGGTCCAATAGTTACAGCTCTCATTCAGAACATAAATGAGGCAAAATCAAGTCTCTCGGTATTGTAAATGCACAAGAGGCAAGGTCAGATGTTTAATGAATGAGGTAATTGGAAGGAGTACAGGTGGTGAGAGACAGTAGGGGAACCATTAAACACTAAAGTGATTCAGTCATTAAATGGGTTAATACGATTCTACACCATTTTAGAAAAGATGCTCTGCTCTGCTCTGCTCTGCTCTGCTCTGCTCTGTGAATTTCACTTTTCAAATCCAGGAAACCAAAGCCTAAGAAGGAATGTAACTACAAATACATCAGCACTATTATTACCGGGGAGGATAAAGGAATATTAAAGTTAAAAGGCAATGCTGATACAATTACAAACGGTTATAAACTTGAGCTGAATATATCTAGTCTGAGGATTAGAATAGTTTTTCTAACCATCAGTGTAGTAGAACCACTTTTTAGTGCAAGTACTGGGAACACAACCCCTAGCTAGTTTTTACAAGCAACTCTAATAAATGTATTCCTGGCATTATACAATACAACTGCCTGTCATAAAAGTATAATGGACTTGAAGTGCTAGAGGAGCTGGAGGGGGGACCTCTCTGCAGCCTTCCTGGAGTGAAATGATAGAGAAGACAGAGGCAGACTCTTCTCAGGGATGCACAACAAAAGGGCAAGCAGCAGGCTGCGGTCACAAGCTGCAGCAAAGAAAACTTGGATCAGCTACAAGGAAAACAGAGAAGTTTAGAGTGGGTGTGTTGTTAGGCATTACAATAAAGTGCCTAGGGAGATTCTGCCATCATCATCCTTTGAGATTTTCAAAACTAAGATGAGCAAGGCCATGAGAAACCTCCCCTGATTTTGGAATTACGTATTTTTTGGGGGGGTGGAAGTTAGAGGTTCCTTCCAAGCTACATTTTTCTCATTCTCACTGAGAATGTTTCCCAAACTAATTTCTACTGTGATTTTTACACGTATAGGTGTGCTTTGGTTTTCAGATGCCCAACTTAAAAATACTTAAAGGTATTTCCAGAAACAAATTTAAAGTGCCTCTTTGGCAAAGCTTGCCATCTGCCCATTAGGTCTAGCAGTTTTATATCTGCGAGTAAACATCTTCTTACAGATAATTCAGTTGATGGGCATGCCATAGTAGAACTTTGTGGTTAAATTTGTTAAGATTATACAAAGTAAGCGTCTTGGTGATTTTAAGATTTATCTTCTTAGATGGATTCAGAGTGCTTTTAAAATTTACCAAAAATGCTCAGTTTCCACATTACTAGTTGGATGCAAGGCAGCTGATGAAATATTTTGAAAACTAGTAACATATTATAAGTCTCTATTTGTTAATTCATTTCAGTCTTAGATATTATAGTATGTGAAAGAAACAAGAACATTAATTTCTAGCAAAAGGGAACCTAGCTGGTTCCTTTGCTATGAAGGGAGGCTATGCTACCAACAGCTGTTTTTCTTGGAGTACATTGTTAAAAATCTGCCATAAAACCTAAGAGAGAATCAACATTGTTCCTGTACCTCCATTCCTCTCATGTTATTGCAAATCCATTCTTATGACTCTGGTATCTCATAATGATACTCCAGAAACATGCTGTTTTAGTTTTGAGGTTTAAGATTGCACAAAATGCTAGATATAAATAATTAAATGTTAAAGGAATATGAGTTATAGGTACTGTAAGTACTGTCAACATGTCACAATAACTTGACTTGTTTTCCTCTAGAAAAATCTACGGTCTATTGAAGTCAGTCATCCACTAGTTTTTGTGGAAGTCAAAGTCAGATTTTGACTCTGGTGAATACTCTATTATTTTAACATAATTTCATTTGCATAACCTTGAACATATACAAATTAAAGCTGGAACTGCCTCAAAATATTTTACCAGTTGCTTTTCTCTTTCTAAGTACTCAAAACAGTCCAAACCTAGCAAATCCACAAATTGTGATTATTTTCTCTACTACCCAATTCACAAAATCAAATATTCCGTGTCAAAGCTAAATCACACTCTGTTTTATTCACCGTTAAACCTTGCAGTGCACTTGGCCCATCACCTTTTAAAACTTGACTTCTTCTGAATTACAACAGCTACTAAAATTAAAAATGTAAAGAGCATCTCTTCAAATCTAGCAAAATCCAAGGAAAATGTATGTGCTTTTCCCTTCTTCAGTAAGGAAAGCTACTCTCTCCATACATAAAGTGGATCTCAATCAGCAGAAATTGTTGCAAGCAAAAGCTTCCTTGCCACCTACTCAGATTTACAATCCATGCCATTGAGCTTGACTTTGCCCAAAGTTTGACATTGTTGCTACTTTTGTGAGTATGAAATTTTGGATATGTTTAAAGAAATGAAATTAAGGAAGACATTATTAAATCAGACTGAATGTTACTGAGTGTATCTCAATGTGATCAAAGAAAATTGAAAGTAGGTTTGATCTCCACTCTCAGTGTGACAGAACTGGTAATGGAAGCTAAAGGAGTAAATGGATTAAAGTACTGGAAATGGGATGATATCATCTTCCGAAGCCAATAGCTTGGCCCCACTTGTACTACCCAGGTGAATGCCTGCTGAGCCTTCAATCAGTTCATTCTGGAGTGTTCAAAATATGAATTTCACCTTGCTGTCCTACAGCTGACTTGGATTTTTAAAGGTGCTTTAATGTTAAAAAACATTTCAGGCGATCTACAAAATGGCAAAAATAAATCCCCTGACAAACATAATGACAGAACAAATTCTGCTTAGGATGATTCAGAGACAAATGATCTAAATGTATACAAGGCTGTATTTTAGGTTTTGCCTACTTTTCTTTCTTCAGGGTCAAAAATAAATAAAAAAGCTAATAAGATCGTGCTGATACATTAACAACTATGAAGTCCTTTGAGGAACGTCAACATGACAGGTCACAGCTAAGCTCTATTGTATAAATTAAGATACAGATAGTGCATGGAATTAAATGTCAGATTTCTTTTGAGCATATTGATAGAAATTTGTTTTGTTTGCTAAAATAAATAAACAAATAAATAACAACTAAAATGTAGAGCAGAAAAGTTTCAGCACACATATCCTAATTGTATGTTGATCTGTCTTAATGTTGGTTCCAACCATCTTAGCTCCAAGCCAGCCTGGTTGGGTCTTTCATAGCTTGATCCCTGCAAGCTAACTAATTGCCTGCACATAATAGTTACCTTGTCTAACCAGACTTCCATTGCAGCAGACAACAGCCAACTCTCAGAGAAGTGTTTTATCTCAAGAATACATCATTAATTCCCCTCTTTGGTCAAATGGATATTTACTTACTTGTGAGCAGTGATTTAGGCACACAAGGTGTTAATCTGATGAAAGGATTGAGAGACATAAACCCTTAAGTGTTGTGTAAACTGGAAAATAGTGAATACAAGTGGTGCCTAAACCGCAGGCTTTGATCCTAATGTAGCAATGATTTGTGAAAGTCCTCTTTGTCAGTCTAATCTTCCGGAGCAAGGCACCTTTGAAAAATCTCACTACCTAATTGCTTCTTAGACACTTAAATGCCTTGCTAAATCTGGCCCTCAGGCCCTCATCACAAGCAAAAATCCATCAGGAGGTGGACACATAACTGCTACAGTTGCTTAGCCATGTTTTTTGTTACAAGAATCCTTCTTAAAGGTATTTAAAATTTAGAATAAATTTGACTTTCATGGATATCCTATGAAATTTGGATAAATCTTCTCTTCTTAATGATCTGACTCCTGGTTTTTCATACTTCAGATACTGCCGCTGCTTTTGGTGGACATGAATTTGAAGTTTGAGCAAGGTCTTATTTAATATATGAATAAAAAGAGTAGATTCACTTAAGGCTTACTTTCCCTCTCTTCTAGAGTTACTAATAGATTACTGTGATAAGAGAGTGAGTTCAGTGTTGAATATTTTAACAGTTTTAATAACACTGAATAAAGCACATATTAATGGATGCAGAAAAGTGTGAAATGCAAGCTAGTCTAAAATAAAAGGAATTGAATCATGCAGTTAAAACTAAATGGGTGAGGAGCTGAAGGAATTTAGTAATAATACATTTTTAATCAATAAATTAAAGTGAAAAATAAATGCTACACTCTTATTGAGTGAGAACTCAGAAATTCACTTTTCTTAGTAAATTCCCTGAGTATTGTAAAATTTGTGTACAAGCTTACATTAAGCAATTAACCACAAAGGAAATACTTTGACCGAACATCTCCTATAAAGCAAATTAAAAAAAAAAAAAAAAAATCAGGAAAATAACATTAGTACAAAAAATATATATGCTATGCTCTGAATAATCCTTGTAAAGTCAGTTCACCAATTCAAGGTGTTTCGCAAGCATGTTAAAACACCTTGAGCCTTTACAAGCCAGGACCGGTTTGGTCATTTCCAAGCCACTGGCTCTGCCTAGTCCTGATCTTTCCTGGGCAAGGGTGTTCTGCCCTGAGCAATGTGAGTTCTCATTTATTATCAAGTTGATGTGCCCATGATGTAGCCATGCCATGTGGGTATAACAGTCTCAATCTGCTTTTTGAATTCCTAATAAGAGTTTATATCTTAACAACTATCCTGGTGCAGCCAAGTTGTGAAAACCCTCCACCTGTGTGTCAGATATATGTTCCAGCATCAAGGAATTGCCCCCTCCATTTCACCCCAATATTTTAAAATGATGGTGTCATCACTTGGAAGACCCTGATTTCTGGTGCAGATATTCAGTGATCTCTGTGTTACAGTCTTCTCCTTTTCCAGAATTATCTTTTCTGACTTTAGATCCTAAATTCCCAAATTAGGAAGCTTGTGGTAAATATCTTGACTAAACCAGCAAAAACTGTGATTTTACAAAGCTGACGTTTTTTGTTTCACTCAAACAACACTTTAGTATTTTACAACACTCCAGATTCATTCACCATGAAAATCAAATCTGCTGACACACACTCAAGTTTTAACTCAAAACCAAACCAACAATGAACTCCTGCTTTGTGAAGATCAGATCTATGTCCCTTGTGGCCTATCACAATTTGATATACTTATCCTAATTTTCCATTTGGCTGCTTCAGAACACCCAAGTAAACCCAGTCAGATTTTGATAGGTCAGTATGCAATGTCACATCAAATCATGTATCTGTTCCTCCAGCCCATTTTATAAATTGTATTGTGGGATTGCTAAGGGCAAACGGGAAACACAACTAATAGGTTAAGCCAGGAATTTATTGCTAGTATAAATGAAATCTTAATAATATAATCAACAAGATATTATTAGTGAAGATCCATTCTTTATGAAAAAAAAAATAAACAAAATAAAGAAAACACTGTTGCAGAAAATAAGTTTCAAAATAATAAAATCAATATTGCCATACCCAGTATAAACAACTACTTCCTCCTGTCTATGCCTTTCTCTGGTGTTATGAATTTCCTTTTCTTTCATTGCCTCCTGGGGTTATAATGCTGATGGGGTCCATTTGGTGGTGCTGGCGGGGTGTACAACCTGGCAACAGTACCTTATATCCTTCTCCAGGTAGTGTCTGCTGTTGATATTGATGTCTTGCTCTTCCTTAGTCTAGGATCTACCAGGGGTAATTCCTATCTTTCCTAACAAGTTTTTTACAACTTGCTCTTTCTTCATTGGTCTGTGAATCCATATTACTTCCAATTTATTATGTATGGTGTTTTTTTTTTTTTTTTTTTTTTTTTTTTTAAAGTTTTGTTCCCCCCAT
>VXAA01003160.1:50451-60473 GCA_013399115.1 Anseranas semipalmata
AGGAGAGGAGAGGAGAGGAGAGGAGAGGAGAGGAGAGGAGAATGACCTTATTCAATTTTAATTCACGTGGAGCCAGAATTCATTGCAAATTACAAGGCTGAGCATTCAACATTTGATCTCATTCTATTAAAATCTGTATTTTTAAGACATTGAGCTACATATATAATTTACACACCCAAAGAAAAGCTATTTTATTCTTCCAATCATATTAAATATAAGTTGTCCAAAGAATCATATTTAAGTGAAATGGAAACAAATAGAAGCATGAAGTGAAATGAAAATTCTAGTTGAATATATTTGTTAAAGTCAGCAAATGTCAACATTATGGAATGTATTTAAAAAAAAAAAAAAAGCTGTGAAAATTGACAAATCAGGGAGTTGAAGATTCATATCTTGAGTCATATAAATCAGAAGACAAATGAACATCTCCTGTGGGAGGAGCTGGGCTCTTTTTAAAAATATGACCCACCAGTAATTCAAAAGGTCAGAGACCGGAAAGATTTATGCGGGGAAGTATTAAAACCAGAGGCACAGAGATTCAGACGAAGCAAATTTAAACCACTCAGCCAGCTTTGCCAGATGATTTTATTCTGCAGACCTACAGAAGCAGCTAAAAATATTCAGGATTACACTAGCTAAGAATTGGTGTTTTATGTGTATGTAACATTTCTAATAGGTTTACATTCACAGCAGCTTCCAGTTTAAAGAGCACAGATGGAGGAAGACAAAACAAAACAGAAAACAGCTCTACAGTCCTGCTCTTAGAGAGCAGAGTCCTGAATGGGAATTGTGCATAGCTGTTGGCAAGATGATTAGTGGTACCGTTAACACCTTTAATATAATCAGACTCACAGAATGCAAATTAAATTCCCCTTGGGATTTATGTCACTTAACAGCAAAGCTGAAATGAATCAAGCATTTAAACCTTATTTCTGGATCTGCCTCATTACACCATTTGGGATGGAAACATGCTGATCCGCTCTGGTCTGCATGGATCCCCTATCAGTTGCTGTCCCTGCATCTCAGAACACAGCTCTGACTGTGCACGCAGATGTTGTTGCTCGTATAGGAGCTCTGCGAGGGTACTGGGACCTTACTCTTCACCATCCCACCCACTGCCGGTGGCAAATTGAGCTAACCTGCTCCTGAGCACATCCAAACTGCTGACCCCATACCGACCTTACTAATGTGTATGTAGCACAGCTCCTAAAGCTCAGGCAGGTGAGAGGTCTCCTCAGTTTTCACTGCATTTGTTACCTAAAACTGTGCTGATTTTCACCACTACATTTAACAAAATTCACATTTTCACTGCACAACTTCTGGATCACATTTGAACCAGAATCAAAAACCAGGATATAATAAATAATTGTGGTAATCTCACTGTTTACTAAGAGCAGTAGTTTTCTCTGTTCTGGATAGGACCCTGATACCCCAGCAGAACTTGATCCCAATGGAAGGCAGGACTGTATTTTCCCTGTTAGACTCACTTCGCAGAAGTAGTTTCATGATTTATTTACAGATCTTGTCTTTGGAAGGACTGATTGAAGCCACTGTAGACACCTTCCATAAACTCAACACTTGGACTACATGACATCAGTAGGATGTGCCCATAACATTCACACAAGCGGGAAATCAATTAAGGAAAATTACAATCATGATCCATGACTCTGGCAATGTATTATTTATGAATACTTTCTGAGCAACATTACAAACTGACCCAGTACTCTCTGGGATTTCCTCTGAAAGCATTTGTTCCTATATGACTGTAATCGTGGATCCGGGATCCTGGCTGAATCTAGATGGTATCTTGCAGCGTTGCCCACAGCCATGCACACGAGCCCTCCCTTGGTGCAGGGCACTCTCTGCCAGCCTCATCAGACTATTTTGAACTTCTGTGTGACCCCATTGAGCTCATCTACAAGGTGATATTCTGACTTGCGCCCTCATGAGAAATGCAGAAGGAAATTTAGGAATGAAGTTTAGCACAGGATTTTTGTCTGTGCTCTAGAGAAAAAAAACACAAGATTTACAAAGCTTTGCAAACATTCTGCAACCCTCTTGCCTTTCATCTAGTCTCATCCTGCTCTGTGGCGGAAGACTTTCTGGCATTTCAATCTAGACGGACTCCAACTTTGTCAATGTGGCCCTTCTGAAATACAATATCATTTTGAAAGGATGCTCAGATGTCATACTCATTCCTCATATTCCCTAAGCTATTGTATGGAGAGACTGTTGTTTCACAGAAATTGTTAAGAACTTTAGGGTCAAACAGAGTCAATGTTCCTGCTTTTATCTTGAACAGGTTTTAATGATAAACATTAAATAATCACAGAGAAGTGGCCTCAAGAGATTCACAACAATGGCAGTACCAGAATCAATATATCCTTTCTGACAGATAATTGTCCATTTCTTTTGTAGAATTTTCCAGCATTCCCCAAGATTGCTCCCTTCCTCTTTTCAGCAACCTCTTACACAAAAAAATTGTAGATGTGTCAGTACATTCCTCCCTTGACCTTGATATCCTTACTCTTACCACTCCTTACCCATTCAGTCTTTGCTGATAGATCATATTTTCCAGAGTGCCTGTTTTCCTCCATGCCCTCCCCTGGGCAGACCTGATGGCAGCCACAACCGGGGATGTGGCATGTCTTGAGCCATCAGTCCCTCTCTCTGCAGGAACTATGTCATGTTCCCCATATATCTTGGACAAGATATTTTAAGATTTCATGAACCATCATCTCCTGGGGTGCTGAACTCTCTTGCTGGCTTGTAGATGGCTACACCTAGGTGAAATAAATCTCCTTCTCTTAACTACCTCACTGAGCTCTCCTCCTTGCCATTTGGAAATGAAAGCACTAAGTTTGTGAGATAAATGTTTGTTAATTTCCAAATCCTTTTGCTTTGTACTTTAAAACTAAATCCTATTTCTATTACTGAAATATGCAGTCATTCAGGGGCTGTTTTGGTTTGTTCTTGTATTATATCCACTCTCTTTCTTTTTCTTTGCTTCTTTCTTTCTTTCTTTCTTTCTTTCTTTCTTTCTTTCTTTCTTTCTTTCTTTCTTTCTTTCTTTCCTTTTAAGAGCTTCATCCTAAATCTGTGTAAATCTTGATGAATCTCATTTGCAAGTTGCTACTTTTCAAACAGTTCATAAATGGAAATGTTAGATGAGCTCAGTCCCACAAGCCATTCTCAAGTTTCATGACTAACTTATTTCTTTCACTTACAAACGTTTGCTCTCTCTGCTCTAGCCCATCTATTATCTTCCTTACAATTCATGCACTAATCCATATCTTCTCCCTTTTAAATGGTGATTGTCACACCAAATGCTTTATTGAAATCCAGATAGATTACATCTACTTCATTTCCCCTGTCTAATATGGTCTTATTTTATCAAAGAAAGTTATCAGATGTGTCTAGTGTTATCTCTCTTTGATAGGTACACCATGGTGTTCACAGACTGATACAGATACATCCAGCTTACATGAACCATCAATTTACATGTCTTTCCCAACTGGATTCCACCACTACAAGATCATTTTACCCTTGCAAAAGTCACATGTTCTTACAGCAATCCACATCTTAGAGATTTTTTTTTTAGGAAAACAGAACTCCAAGTGAATTTTAATTTTATTCTGCTGTAGTGATCCCAAGTACTTTGAAGACTCCAGGTAAAGCCAAAGATGGGAGCCATCCCAGCAACAGAAAATGCCAGTGATATACTTTCTGTGGAAATTGACTTAAAAAGATCAATACTTACGATCATCATGCCACATATACTTCATTCATAATAGTTATTTTGGTAGAGGCATCTCTCTGCTATATGGTCTTTTGTACAGCTATTATTAGCCTTTACAGTTCTTGCAGGGAAAACTGATGTGCAAATATTCTGTTGGTATCTTCTTTAGTCCCACTCTTTTACAGCTCTGCACTAGTAGCACAAGAGAAATGTTTCAATAAAAAGATAAATGAAATGTCAACTCTGAAGGGATATAGCATTTTTCATAACAAATCAGTATATTCATTCTGTACTGTAAATGCATGATCCCATTTTCAGGTAACAGAGCATTTCTGATGCTTCAGAGTAGGGATGAAAATAAAAATAGTAAATCAGGTAATATATCTGCCTGCTTGGGAATTTTTTTTTGCTGACATTCACAGTAAGCATCGTGAAGCAGCCCTGAAATATGTGTACAACAAGTTCAATGGAACCAGTGCGCATGTGCATGCAGGATTAAGTTACACTGAGTATAGCTGTACTAGGAACATTGTCTCTGGGAAATAACACATTCATATTGGAGAAGAAAAAATCAGCCAGATTCATGTCTCAGAGATGAGAGAAAAAGATTAGAACCACTTCTCAAATTTTCATCAGTGCATATGCCCAGGATCAGAGACTTGGTCATTGTCCCATAGGTGTCCACTGTGAAAAATTAGAAAGATTTTAAAAAGATGCAGCTTCATTGAACTCTCCATCCTCCTCTAGATATCCTGTCTCTATTATCTTTCTATTTATTGTTTTCTTCTCTCCTATATCACACCTGTTTCCATTATCATAGGGAACGTTTTCTTCATCCGTCAGAATAGTCCATTGAGGTCTGGATGATGCCTTTCCTTTTCCTTCTCTTTTTGCTCTCTCCTTTTCCAAGACCAGATTGGGAAATGTGTTTGGAACTAAAAATAAAGATGAAAGAGAAAAGGAGACAGGAAAAAAATACGATCAGTAGTGCAGCCACCATGTATATTATGTCATTAAAGAAACCTCTTGTGATGATGAAGATGATAACAATCATGGAGATACTTTAAGATTCTAATATTGTATTCATTCTTTTTCTTTTCATTTTTAGCTGGTTAAAATATTTTTGCTTTTCTTCTTTTATCTGAGTGAAAGGGAATATTATTAGCAAACAATAAGTAGGTACTTGGGGCATGGAAACTTGAAGTGACTTGTTGAAATTCACACAAGTGTCACAAATAGATCAAGATGCTTGCCCCAGGTGTCCTGAGTAACACCTAAGTCTCTTAATGACATGAACTTATCAGAAATTGTGATTGTGTGTGCATTTTGGAAGGGCAGAATTTGTCTCATCATGATGTCTGGAAAAAAGTATTAAACCCTGCAATGTGCTCTGATTTATTCTCCTGTGTGCAAAATCATTCTATATGCAGAAACAGACATGGTAGTAATTAGATTTAATAGGATTAGGACTCCCTGATGTCTTGCTTGTACAGTCATTGTTCAATTTCTTATAGAAAGAGCATTTTAATTTCATTTCATTGTAAAACTCAAACTTCATTACCTCTTCAGTTTATTTCTAATCTAATTCATTATGTGTTATTTATTTTGTCTTCTAATAATTACACTACTTCACCTTCCTAACACATGATCTCTCTCTCACCTTGCAGCGTTCTCTGTAATAGGCTTGGTACTGTTTGTGGGTTGTTGATTTTGTGGTTCCAATTCTCCCTTTAGTCCTAGTCACTAGAAGACCCATGTTCCTTGCAACCAAGATGCATCTGTGTACACAGACAGTTGCTTTTCTTAACTTATTCCCTGCAGTGCAAAATTCAATCTCTCTTTTTGTTCAAGCATAACTTCACAAGAAAGAATAAACAGACTAAAGGGAATGACTGTCGGATAGCAAAGACCCACTATGTCCGTCCTCTAGGCAATCCCACTGCTCATTTTTTTCCCAGAAAATGATTCCCATGTCTATTCTATACACTTGAGATGGTGATTTAGCTGTTCCACTGACCAAACAGAAGTAACTGAAATTATTTGTTACTAGTACGAGCATGCAAATATTTCTGGCACATGCACCAAGCTGTTGTGATCTTTAAGGTTTTGTTGAGTTAACTGGGGTTGGACAAAAGCGGTATCACCATGCTGTAGCCTTTCCAGCTGCTGGTATTGTTGTTGTTACTGGCTTTGCTCAGAAAGAAGGGCTGCATATCCACAGAGGTAACCAGAGGGAGACTGTGGAGGGCAGGGAGATACTGGGGAGGAAAGGGGGCAGGTGGCTGTAGCATGTTTGCGAAGCTGTGATCATAGTGGCCCCCATTCCACCTCATTGACTATAGAGGTATAAATAAAACCCATCTAATGTGATTTGCTTTTGCAAATCATAACACCTTATGGATGTGCAATTGCTGGCAAGAAGATTGTACACTTTTCAGAGCAGAGTCCATTCTTCCTTCACATCCTGTGCAAATGCTGTAGGCCTTGAATAAATAATACATTAGGCATGGTAGAAAAGGATCACATGCATTACAGCATACACTGCTTTCAAGTTTTTAATGCCCAATGCTTTACAACTGTTCTCATGGTGATGATACTATATTAAAGCATCTTAATAATATGAGATTTCACTGCTACTCTATATTACTTTTAATGGGAACTGTGAGCTCTGTTGTTCGTATATGTGCATCTTCTGTAACATGAAGCACAGATAAGTATTTTTCAATATCCTGAGTCCCTTCTTTCCCTAATAATTATCTAAATAGCTCCCACTCATGCAGTTTATAAGCAAAGCAAGGCAAAACCTAGTTCATTCATTCTAAAAAGAATACACTCAGCTCAGTGTGCTCTGTTAAGAACTCAAAATTGGAGTGATTTTAGCCACAATCCAGCCATGCTAAAATGGACTGTGACAAAGATCTAAATTAAGCTACATTTAGATTATATTTTCTCAAAAATCTACTCTGTACTTGGGCCAGGCTGGTATATACAATCTGCTAATCAGTAGTGTAATATAGTTACAGTGGCATTTTCTACTCAAATGTGCCCTATGAATAAAAAAAAAAAAAAAAAAAAAAAAAAAAAAAAAAAAAAAAAAAAAAAAANGAAGAAGAAGAAGAAGAAGAAGAAGAAGAAGAAGAAGAAGAAGAAGAAGAAGAAAAGATAGATTTGTTCTTTTACACCTTCCCAAAGCAAAAGCAATGGCTAAAAAGTTGTTTCATTTGCTGAGTTAACGTGGTCCTTTGGGTGTGTGCAAGTTCAGTATGGCACCTGAAGCACTAGAGATAAAAACTTGTATTTCAGAAAAGTAAAAGCCTGTTTATTTTTCCTTAAAGATCAAAGCAGAGTTTAATAGTCAAGGGGTCACACTAGTCATTGTAGTTTCATCTTACCCAACATTAAAGATAATGATAAGTACAAGATATGAAATACTGTCACTCTGCCTGGCTAGTAATACTTGATCTTTCACATGTTGAATGCAATGCATTTTCATCATGTCATTTAAACACTTTCCTTTACAGAATCAGCCAGGCAGTTATTAAAATCTTCAAATGAACTGTAAGAATGAGAAATGCACGTTGTACATTGCCAAGGAACTCTACAGCCCCTTCCACATGAATCAGTTTACAGAATGTATTGATTTACATTTCAGAAATAAAATAATATTCCAAGTTGAGTAGGATGTTGGTGCAGGCACTTTTTTTTTATGTTGCATACAGCATGGACTATACAATATCAGCTACAGTATAGAAACACATTTGTCCTGCTTCTTAAGCCTCACAGATGATGAGATAAAGAACAATGCAGTTAGCTATAAGGTGTTTGGCATACATTAGTATAAATAATTCTTTCTGTAACTGTATTTTCGTGATTCATTATGTATCTTATAGCTATGTTCAAATAACTATATAAAAGTAAAAGCTTCTATTTTGGTATAATTATCAGTTGTAAAATGACAAAAATACTTCTAATTGAAGAAAAGGAGAAGTATGTACAAACACAATACTACGAGATGCTCCTACGAAGGAGTAGGAGGTAACAAAACATACGTTAGACAGCAACTTAAAGGACAGCAGTAAATATTAGTCACTGAAGGAACAGAAAAATTACAGAATCATAGAATGTCTTGGGTTGGAAGGGACCTTAAAGATCACCTAGTTCCACACCCCTGCCATGGGCAGGGACACCTCCCACCAGACCAGGTTGCCCAAAGCCCCATCCAACCTGGCCTTGAACACTTCCAGGGATGGGGCCTCCACAGCTTCTCTAGGCAATCTCTTCCAGTGCCTCACCAAACCTCTGAGTAAAGCATTTCCTCCTAACATCTAATCTAAATCTCCCCTCTTTCAGTTTCAAACCATTCCCCCTTGTCCTATCATTATCTGCCCAAGTAAAAACCACCACATACTAACTGAAATCACTTCATAGATTTTCTAACCATACTGTAAAACTTTTTACATTGCTTAACAGAGCATCTCAGTCTCAATTTTTCACATACTTGAAACTAATCAGTTTATTTACAGCTTTCTAAAGGGCTGGAATCATATGAAGTATGCTTATCACTTTTTTAATATCTCAGATTAAGTTGCTGCATTTCCTGCTTAGAATTATGTAAATGCAAAATTTTACAAAACTACTATAGTACTTTATTTCATAGAGTTAAGCTCAGCTCTTGTGCTAACTAGAACTCTGAGAACTAATTTTGATTTATATTTTGATTTATACCTACAACTTCAAACTTTGGGAATGACCAAATCTGTGTTTTATTCTTGGTATTACAGCCAGTGATAAGCTGGGTGCCCTTTTGACTAGTCACTGCTTCAGTGGTTATCTTTTGGTCATTATATAATTATATATATTATATAATTAATAGCAAATGGCAATGTTAGAAAAATGAAATAAAAAATGAAAAAATGAAAAATATTTACCAGAGTTACAGATCTTTTGAGCTTAAGTAAGAAAAAAGGACCGTATGAGAGGAAAAATCAGTAAGCCCAGGGTAGCACAGGACACTTAATGTAGGGATTAATCATGGATGTGATTGTAATGACAAATCATGCATTTCATTTGGAAAATTACTTGCAACATCCTGCCAAGTAATTTGTTAGTTCTTTGCTTGTTAATTCACCTCACCTTCTCTTATTTTGACACCTTCACCAATGCATGCTAGTATTTTGGTCAACCAAAAGTATGGATTAGAGATACTTGTTTCTCCAACATATTTTATGGTGCAGACTGGTGCAAATAAATAGTTCAAATTAATAGAAGAGTTTATATGAAAACAGAAGAAACTAAATCCCTTCATGTAGCCTCTCCTTCCTTACAGAACTGCAAAAGACATTGTGCTATATATTTTTTTTTTTGTGAAGTCTGTAACTTCCATGTGAGTAATTGCATACTTAAAATAAAAATGATCCAATCTTGATTTAAAGACTCAAATGACTGAAAATCCAGCACTCCTAGAGAGGTTATTTTAATTATTCATTATCCTCGTTGTTAAAAAAGAATTGCACCTTATTTCTATTATGAATTCATCTAACTTCAGTTTCCATTGAGACTTTTCTTCTGATAAAATACAAACTTGTCTATTACCAGAAGGTTCTTTTCAACATAGGAGTGAAAAGATCATCTGATTAATTTTCTTTTGGTGACTAGAATAAATTTCTTTTGTGTGTTACTGAAAAAGAAATTCCACACCTTAGATAATTTTTCTTCCTGTTCCTGAAATGTTTGCACTTTGCAAGTATCCTTTTTGTAGTTTGATGATTGCAAGTAGACACCAATCACAAAATGTAGCTTCACTTCCATAGGTAGTGGTGCCTTGAGATTTCCACACTGATATGTTCTAGGTCTGTCTTTAACATTTTATTCAGTGTCAAAAAGAGAAGTCTCACTTATTTGTCGTTAGATTGAGAGCAACTTTTACATCTATTCAACAACCCAGGAGCCTACAGATCCTCAGAGCTCAGCTGCTGCCTGACAGACACCCACTCATTTTTTCATAGCGACCCCAGCTCTTGTTCAGGGTAGACACAAAATGAATCTTAGTCTAAAAGTCATTTTAGTTTTATGAATGTTCAGCAGTTAGGACATAGCTCACCTCTATACTTTGTAGGAAGGCATGTTCAGTCTTTCAGATTTTTACAGCCAGTCGCCGAGGCGATCGGCTCCGGGGCAGACGTGTTCTGCAGCGGAGCGGGGGATCGAGGCGGGTAGGGCTGTTTTTCGGCATCAAGGAGACTCGAAGCAGCCGAGGGAGTCGCCAGGACCCGGCAGCCCTCGC
>VXAA01003162.1:0-32792 GCA_013399115.1 Anseranas semipalmata
CGCGCCGCAGCCTGCGGGGAGGGACCGGGAGCGGGCACAGCCACCGCCGCCTGCCCGCCTGGCAGGGCTTCGGCAAGGGTGCGCGGTGCGGCCGGGGGGTCCGGGGCCGCTGCCCCCGGGGCCTTGAGCCCGCCCGGCCAGGAGGTTGTTGGTCCCCGGGGGCTGATGGCCACAGCTCCGGGCCGCTGTTACTGCAGGTTTGGGGTTTGCTGTTGGTCAACGAATTCGCTGATCGGGTCTTAAAGCAGCTCCGAATCTAAGCGATAACCCAGGGCAGTATTTACCGCTAAATCGGACATGATACGCTAGTCATAAACACATTGTAAATAGGTGCCCTTTAATAACTGCAGTTATCTTAGATAATAAGAAGCCTACCCAGCTCACCGTTCTTTTCATGTTAATCATAGCACGAGGGTTTGTTTGATCAATTTATTGCTGTAGCTCTGAGTGATACTAAAACTCTGGAAGCGTTCTAAGGATTTAGCCTTTTAAAACACTGAAATGCAATTGGGAAGAGAACCACTATTTCCAGCTGGGACGCTCTGTGCCAAATGTATGTTCATGAAAACATTCACAGTTTAAATTAAAATGTGTTAGCAAATCTGTCAGTATATTTTTTTTTTAGCAAAATATTGGCTGTAAGTTTGAAAATCAGTTTAGGTTACCTTTTTACTTTCTATTTGAAAATATGGAAATAAGAAATTCTGCTGTAAGGTTGCAGACATAACCTTGGTGAACATATTATACAAATACCATCTGACATCAAGCTATTTTAATCAGTCTTCCAATTAAAAAAAATCTGTAATGCTGTCCTTCATACAGATTAAAACTATCTTCCTAAATATTTCCATTAAGACTCCATATAAAGCAATAGTAGCAGATTTTGGTCAATGCATTAGAAAGTATAAAATGGAAATTGGTGGTATTGGATTAATATTGATAGCACAAACACAGCTGAGCAAAGCTTGGTCAAAGGCAAGTGGGAGCATGAGAAGCACGTGTGTGTGGCATGGGGGAACAGATCTGTGTTGCTACTGAAGAAATCCCCTGCAAACAGTTATTACAAATAGAAGTGTACTTGCACACATTTGGTGGTCCATCCCGGACTACTGGGTTAGAACCACTCCTGCCAGCACAGATCTGTAGCAGAACTGAACTCCGCACACAACACTGGTGGCTACTTCTCGTGACTGCCTCCTCCTGTCCCTTTTCAGTTGAGCAAATAGCATACAGGCTCAGAATACAGGCAACACAATTCAAAAGCCTTCCTAAGTGTCCTTCAAACTGGCATCTCCTGTCTTCCAGGAAAGAAATTCATAATAATTAATGCCAATTTAAGGAAACTCTTTGGTGTAAAAAGTCCTAACCCTTTGCTCCCCCAAAATACCTTTCCCCAAAACCCAGATCTTACTACTCCAACACCATCTAATTAAAAAATGTTAAAAATTAATTTAAAATATTAAAGATTAATAAGGGATTAATTTTTTTAATCACTTTTATGCTGACTAGGATTTGTTATGATGAGTTGCATCTAGTTTTCAGGAAGACCTAAGGAGAACAACAGATGTGTAAGCTTACTCAGTGGATTTTTCCTACTACGTAGTTTAATAGAGCATAGGATCTGAGCACAATTCTGTTCAATGTATGTAAATGGGCTTCTTAAAATTTTCCTTCACGTTAGTAGGATAAGAAGCTCTGCAAAGTACTTGATATTCTCACTGTAAGACAATGTCACCTCCATATGTAGAAATGCAAATGTCTTCCCTAAGCTCAGAAGTAAGCCTCAGCCCATACCCACCTTGCGCTGATGGAGCTCTGCACGAGGACTAGCTGCAGCCTTGACCTTTAATTTGGAAGTTGTCATGTTAGATTGTTGTTTCCATTGAGAATCAAATCACAAATCTTCTAAGTTAGATCAATTATTAGAGAGCAAAAAATATACTATTACTCTGCTTCATCTATTTATATATTTAATTATATGTTCAGCAACCAGGCCACAAACTGCATAATTATTTAGCTACCAGGCAAAGACTCAGTATGTCACCATGGAAAGGAATTTGTGTTAATATCCTGGTTACAGGGTTCTTCACTGTTCTGCGGCATTCATTGCCACCAGTTCCCTGTGTTAATCCATGGGCCTAGGGAGGCTGCCCATCTCCCTGTTTGCTTTGACCCAGAAGTGCTGAGGATTCATCAGACACTGCAGGAAGAGTGGGTCTCAGTTTTACCAGCAGAGATGAGAAATATATAGGTATCACTCTTTGCATAAAGTATAAGAGGAGCGTTCTTCACGTGACTCACCAGTGATTACCAAGAACAACTAAAAAGCTATGATTAGCCTTAGCTGAAACCTTGCAAGTGTGCTCCTTGCATTTATAAAGTGATGCCTTCTACCCAGGAGGTGAGTGGCATGCATGAACAGAGAGACAAAGGGAGGAAATCCCAAGAGGCAACTCTGCACAATGTGGAAAGGCTTATTTAGATGTAAAAGTAAAAGAGCATGTGGATCAGAAGAGCTCTGTTCTCTCTTGCGTCAAAAACCTCAGCTGAATAAACCCAATAGGAGCAAAATTATGTTCAGGTTTCTAAATATAATTGGTGGCAGAGGTTGAAGATAGACAACTAAGCAGCTCGAAGAAGCTTCCTATCCTATTCAAATGGAGAAATCTATGTAAGCTGAGCAGAATTGAGCTTACTCATGTCATCTACTGTTTTAGCTTGAGCGTGCCAGATTCTTCATTATATTTGAAGTTCCCTGGAATAAGGTGATATGACTGTTCTCTTTGTACTGTCTTAAAATCAGATGTGACTCATCACGAAATACTCTAATCAGAAGGAAAATGAGCAAGAGTAATCAATAATGAAAACCAAATAGGAAATACTGGATTTATTTAATCCTACAGGACAAGCATTACCAATATTTTTCATCAAGGTGAATTGCGATGTATGCCTTCGGTGAGCAGAATCCAGCACTCAAAAGCTTGTGACTCAGCACTTCTGTTCTTTGCCAGCATGTAAATCCTGAATCAGTCAAAGAAATAGCTGTACTCACTAGCTCATCAAAATAGTGCCAATTAGAAATGAAGGCTCAGTGTCTGTAAGAGGCAGTATGGCCTAGCGGAGAGGGAAATAAACATGCTGGACTCCTCCTGGATCTGCCACTGATGGCTTCTGTGAGCTTAACTCACTTGTGCCTCTGTTCCATTTCTAAAAGAGAACACCACACAGAGGAACAGATCAGAAGAACGTTATCACTAGCAGTGCCAAGATGCATATAAACGCATTAGAATCCACCTCCTGACTTGGAATTGTGAAAATATTGAACAGAGTGATCTATTACTTTTTTTTGCCTTCTCATTTTTCACTATGCTCTTCCCTTATTTGTAGAAATCTCCACGTGAAGAAAAAAAAAAGTGACTCCATGATACGGATAATTTGTCTATTTTGCTATCAGTTATAGTAACAACAGGATTAAGAGCAATAGCTGGGGTTTTTAGAACTGTATGTTTTAAACTCTTAGGTGTTACTAAAATTAATAGAAGTTGAATACTCAAACTTGCCTGGCAGCTCTGTTGTAAAGACTACTGTACTCCAGCTGTTCTTAACAGGAGTTCCATCCTAGGTGGAGAGAAGACAAAATCATGGTTAACTAATCAACTAGCCATTCAACCTCATTAACCACAGCCAGGCACAGTCCTAAGTGATTTTCTACCAAATGCATTTGTTTATATAATGCAAGAGAGCAGGCAGATTTTTTGTAAAGGTTTCCAACAGCTGCTGCTAATAACATGAATTAAAATGAGGCACAGAAAAATAACAGACATTTAATTTAGGATAGAAGTACTTAAGGTCTGAGTATTTCATTTGTTAAAAACCCCAGCCACAAGTCATTTTAAATAATTTTTAAAAAATCTCATTTCTGTAGTTCTTCCCTACAAAGAAGTTTAATCAACTTGCTTTAGTAGCAGGTGACAATATCCAGTTACCGGTTTTAAGCTGTCAAAGGAATTAAGAAATGAATTCAATATAATTCTTCATGTTTGCTTCTTCTGGAGAATGGTCAAAATGATGCTATAGTTCAGATGGCAATTAGCAATCCTGAAATAGAAGAGAAGAATAATTTGTTTAGAGACATTTTGGATGTATATTTGGCCAGTCCAACTCTTTGTGTTTCTTTCCTCATAATGATTCTAATTTGTATGGAGTACAAGTGTCCCAAAGAATTAAATAGTACACAGAAATAGCTAACTCTTTCCATTTCTTCGGGGAAACGCAAATCGTCTTTCTCTTCCCAGTTATACAAGCCTGAGTGTTTTGTCTGGCCACAAACTTGGGAAAAAATAGCTGAAGAATTTGAATGATGTTCTCTGAGGACACAAGAATACTTCTATATATGTCCTGTCTAGTTTTCAAGCCTGGTATGAGATCAGATTTCATTCATTAAAAAGAGCTAGCAACCGTATTGAAGTTCGTCAGAGAATCAGACTTAAAACTTTTGGAAAAGTTGTGGAGCTGAGACCTTAATGGAGGAAGATCAGTATCTCTTTCAGGCATATGAACTGTTGAGGAAAATCTGGCACAAAATTAGTTATTTAATTTACAAACCATGCTCTTTGTGTAGGCTAGTGTATATTTCCTCCATAAGGGTTCTTTGAGAGGTTGAACATTGTGTCAAGAATCCCATAAGTATCAGTAGAAACTTCACCATCTGCTGGATATTAAGGGGATTCAAAATCTGCCCTTTCAAGGCTTGGTAGAAGGGTTTTGAGTGGAGTGGGACCAGTGGAAATGGGGAGGAAGAATTCAGCCATGACCAGTGGTCGGTAGAGGTCCCACTGCTCGGGATCTTCTTTTGCAATGATCAATCAACTTACTCTTGGTCTGGAGATGGGAACTGAGAAGCATCAGTTTTGTGACCTGCTATGGGGAATGCACTGATGAACTTCCCTTCAGCCTGGGAAGGGTATTCTTTCCCTATTGCTAAACAGGGATTTTCTCCTTTGGTACAGCACATGGAGAAGGGGGTTGTGGTTCCTTGTGTTCTGTTCAGCAGGGAGAGGACCTCATTCCTATGTGAGAATTGTAAACTCCATCCAACCATGATAGAAAGGGCAAAGACTAATGGGACCCATATATGGAAAATATGGATATAATGGGAAATAATGACATGCACAAATGATTTATCACTGTGTAAAGCTCTAGTTCAGGTAATTGACCTAAGGCTACTCTTTGAAGTAAGGCTACTCTTTGAAGGGCCGGAAGAAAAGAGCTGAGGCTTGCTCAGGCAGTATAGCCCAAATAGGCCGTGATATCTGAAACACACTCTTTTAGAAAGTCAGGAAACAGAAGGCAGACAATGTCAGGATGCAAAACAGAGTTACTGCATTTCCTTTGGTCCAGCCCAGATCATGAACAATAACTTCACAGATGGAATTAGCGAAAATACCATGAGTGAGTTTCTTCTTCTAATGCTAGAGTTATTATGCTCTAACGGCTGTATTATTAAATGCTTACAAGTATTTTTTAGGCTGCCGGATGACTGGTTCTGAGATTTGAAAAAGATTTGCTACCTTTTCATTTTCCATTTTTTTGGAAACTTTGGAAATTTTCTGTTAAGAATTAGGTTCACATGAAATTTGAAGGACAGACTTTTAATTGGCTGAATAGAAAGGCAAGATTGAATATCCTGGTCAATTGTATCATTCACACACCATTTAATATCTGCCACTACAAATTACTGTCTTGGACTAGCAGCCCTTCAGCATTATTTGAAACTTCAGTTAGACAGCTTTATGCCTTGTTTTGGAAGCCCAAAACATTTTGCTGTGCTATTTTTAAGTCAGCCTAGGATTCAATCCACAATGCAGAATACTTGCAATCTCTCTGAACTATCTGCTGGTCTTAGTTCAGTTTGGAAAACGATCAGATAAACTTCAAATGAGTAACCTGTTAGAACTGCCGTTTCCCCTTAGTTTAAGAAATAGGGATAATAAATAAGAACATGGAGCATATGATTACTGTTAGGAGGGTACTGTAGCTGATAAACATTTGATAAAAGGACCTCACTGGACACAAAAGTGTTTCTTGTTCCCCACTTAGCATCTACTAAGTGGCAAATAGGAACATAGGCGATGCTGTGATGAGTCAGACCAAGATCACCCTGCCCCACGTTCCGGCTTTGGCAGGGGCAGGAGATGCTTTTTGGGGGAGCACATAAACCTGACGAAAATCTGCAGTCTGTTCCCTTTGTACTTTCCAGACTCCACACTGGAAGAACTAGGGATGTCAGAGAGCACACTGCTGCCAAGCCCTTTAGCAACTGTATTCCAATTTCTTCTCCCTGCCTCTTAAGACTGAGGTGAGCTGCTCCCTCCCCTGGATCTTCATAGTTGTTCTTCTCTTAACCTTCTCTGCTCCACTACAGTCTTCTTGAAATATGGAGACCAGAAGTCCACATAGTGCTCACGATGCAGGCACACAAGGACTTTGTATGGCTCTCACTGTCTTGTTCTCAGTGCCTTTCAAGATGATGTCTGAAGTTTTGTGGCTTTTTTAGGTTCCACAGATAGTGACTTCACGGTCTTGTTAATAGCGATGACTAGTTGTAATTGCCACTCCCAACTTCAACATCATGTAGGCAGGTGCAAATTGTCTGTAATTGCATTATATTACATCTTGTAAAGTCACCTGCAACCTTTTGTCCACTCAATGTTGTGAAGTCCTTCTGGAGTTCTTTGCTATCAGTACAGCATCTGAATACCTGAAAGAGCTTATTTTCTGTAGTCTTGGAGATTTCTCTGTTCATTCTCTTCTCTGGCCCACTAATGATGTTGTTGAATAAAAACTGTTCTCTGGTATACCCTGCTACTGAGCTATCAAGCTATTCTTCACTTCCAATCTTTTCATGTGCTTTCAATCCACAAAAGAACCTTTCTCCCAATACTGTGTCGAACTGTTTGCTTTATGGCTTCCTGTGATGCATTTGTTAATGATACCGTGTTCCTCAGTCTGTCCGTGCTCATACAGAACATGTGACAATCGCATTTCATTCTTCATTCAGACTCCTCTGCTTTGTCTTCTGCACCTGAACTTGTGGCAGCCTTTCAGCCTCAGGACCCCTTGTGCCAGACAACCGGGTTGGCATGCCATAATGATCTGCTGAGCCACCGCTGCAAGCACACAAAGTGAAGAACAGGAGAGAGGTTGTGTTTTGCCCTGCAGCTCAGTGAAAGCCTTTTCACAGAGCTCCATGCTTAAAGCAGATCTGTTAGAAAGCCCGTTAAGATCCCCAGCTATGGCTTTGTGCCACAAACTCTCATTATACAGCCAGATGAACATCTTTACTGTGTAGGGTCTCCTGCCTTTACATGCTGTGCAGGGGGCCTGTGAGATCTGTAAAAGGGGAAGGAGGGAAGAGCTGTCCTTCCAGATACTTGTTCCACATAGCATAGATCTGCTCCTGAACTGCTGGCCGCCAGGGACCTGCTCTGTTCCTATATCCCCAAAACTCTTCTTCAGCACAGACTCATCCCCAGACAACCATCCCCACTCCGATCTGCACCATCCTTCTCTATGTTAAGGTCTTCTGTATGATCACGAGACCAAATGGATCTGGTCACTGCTGCCCAGCACCCTTATCATCCACAGCTCTTACTCTACTTGAAGAAGGCTTTTTTCAGGCTGTGCGTTTACCTCTGATGATCGTAAAAATCGCTTCTTAATACTGTCAGATACTTTGAACCAATCAAGGTAAATTAGGTACACTGGGATAAAGCAATATAATAGTGATTTTTTCTTGTCAGTTAGTCCAATAAGTTACCCCAACATGTTATTTAACTCCATAAATTACTTACTGGTGGATCCAAAATGCTTTGAACAAAGTGACTCTAAAGAAAAAAAAAGAGAAAGCAACCAAAATCAGAGGCTATGTCAAACGTAAGCAGCACATAATTAACACAATTATACAATCTAATGAACAATGTCATTAAAAAGATGTAGCCAATTCAAAAATCAGTTTTTAGTAATAGATACGTAAAGTGATATCAAACCTAGCATAAAATAGACTATCCCACTGTATGTCAAGGCTGGTTATACTCTCCTAGGAGCAACACTTACTAATTGACCTGATGGACTGTGGCTGACTGCTTGTTCTCATACCCCTCACACTAATAGCTTCATGCCTCTGTTAGAATTACGTTAAGGACTAGTTTGCTCCTTAACAGAAACCACTACATTGATTTCACTGAAAGGTTATTCAGGCCCTTACTTCTCAAAGAATTATTATCAATGGTCACAAAAGATTTTGATTTTTTTTTTTTTTTTTTAAGAAATAAACAGCACGGTGCTATATCTGACATACACAGTGACTTCTATGTTCAATTCAGGTCTAGAGGGTTACTCTGTATTTGTTATGTGTTCTTCTTTAAACAGATTCATTAAACACCTGAAATGGATTATGACCAGGTTAATGGATCAAGTTATGGAAAGAAACTATACTCTGAAATGTAGAGATGAAAAGAAGGACAAGGGGACAACGAGAAGAGTTGTTATCAGACCTTGTCAGCTGTGACTTTTTCCCCATGGCCATTGCCTCTTGAGTGTGCACTACCTGCAGTGATTCATGTACAGTACTGGGCTTCCATAGGTAATTCTGGGATGGACTGTGTGAACAAATAATATAAGCTATCTTCTCTTATAACAGAAAATCAAGATGTTACTTAGATTTGATAAACTTTTGAATAAATACCATGTCATCTGAATGGACACACTCTACATCCTGCTTAAGCAAGTTTTGCAATCACACATTGAAAACTCTACCAGCCAGTAGTTCCACGTCAGTGCTCTCTCAGGGGAATATATCCAGGAGTGCTGCAAGGAGGTTCTGTTCAGGGCAGTATTATGGCAAGAACTGTGCTAGTAAGACATTTTATTTAAATCATGAGCTTTGAAATAGATCAGAGACTGAATTTTATATGTCAGGTGGATTCGTTATCTAACACAAGATACTTTGCAGATTGTTTAAGCTCATGTTCCTATGTACAGATGTGAAAGCAATACAATAAAGACTGACCTTTTCCATGAAAAAGTAAGCAGTTGTTTGTTGAAGTTGTTCTTTTTCCCTTTGAACAGAAGATGATTTAAATATGCTTTCCAGGAAATTGCAGTTTTCCTACAGGTACCTGAAAGTAGTTCCAGATTATTGAGATGGCCAGCATGTCGGAAATCCTTCTATATGAAAAATTACTTTAAAAATCAGACTTGAACTGAAACACCAGGAACCATGCAGTGTTGGGGNTTACTGAGGGCAGGTATTGTACTGTTTTTGTCTTACTAGTTTATTTTAAAAGTCTGGTTTTCATAACAATGCAGTTGCTAAGCCAAACTGATGCATCACGAACATTTCAGATAAAGCAGAATTGAACATATTTCTCCTGAACTCTCCATACACTATATCTGTCCCCTGCAGTCTGTCTCTCTACCACCTGTTCCCAGCTTGGGCTTTCAGATCCAGACAGATGGTGTCGTTGAGTCTCTTGACAGCCAGTATGAAGGAACAAGAGGGAAGCAGTTTAGCTCCCACTTGAAACAATGACAAAGAACTTGCATATCAAACTCCATTTTCATCCTGGTACTGAGAAGTGTGTTGTACTTGAATGGCATTTCTGAACTCCTAGTGCAGTAGAAGTTTGCTCCCAGTACCCCATATTCTGTGCCCCAAACACAATTTTTAGCTGCTCCTGCAAGAGATGAAGCATTGCCATAGAATTATATAGCTTTTCTCCAAAATAGGTTATTAGATGCACTTTGGGAGCCTAAAACAGGCAAGTGCTTTGTTCTAGACAGTCCCTGGCCTGGAATTCAGGGGTGAAGTCAGTTAGGACACAATATTCTGACATGTAAGAATACATTTACGGAGCTAAATTTCCATGTAGGCACCTATATAAAGAATAGCCAAGTTTAAAGACTTGTTAACCTTGTGTTCACATGCCCGTGTGGTACTAACACAAGAAATGCTGCATTTTGCTACTGAAGGCAGCATGCTTGCTGGCTGTATAATTAGGACTTTATACTGTTCAGAGACAGCTTACACCAATTATTCCAGGTCACGTGTGTGCCATTTTAAGAACATGGTTGAGTTTTTCATTATAGGTACTTATTACACTATCTACTGCTTGGTAATCATTCCCTGCAGTGGGTTTATGCCACATGATGCACAGATCAAGGAATACAAGTTCTACCAAATAATTCACTTTGGAGGTTCTGAATCAAAGATCAAGACTTCTGAGTTCTCAGAACAGCTCAGATTTAGACATTTTAATGATGGGGAAAAAGTACTCACATTGAAAGTAGATCTGACTACCATCGTAACACAAGGCTTATATTTAGCAAGGCTTCATATATAACAAAAAGAGTATGGGCATAAAGAAACAAGATAAGCATTCTTCTCATCCTAAAAGGAGATTTTAGAACACAGATTTGATCAGAATTGCTTTTTTAGGGTAGCCAGTGAATTCAGTCTTCAACACACAAGGCACTCAATTGATAAAAGCATTTTACATGAGCTTTGTGCCACAAGAGTATCCAGACTTTGAACCTTGGTTAATTTTAAAACTTGTAACTGCAAAAAGCCTGAAACAATGAAAACAGTTTTTTTGCTGTTATTAGCAGGCAGCTTCAGTCAGCACTTTTGTTATGTCTTCTAGTTCTGGACGCACAGTCTGCTAGTTGGCATTGCAAGATCCCATTGCCTGTTAAGAAAGCATTATTTCTCCACTTCCAGACCACTGAACTGGTAAGTGCCAGCAGGACCAAGCTGTCTCCCTTGCATACTGCTTGCCATTAACATGGAATGTGGGAGCCCTTATCATGTTATTATGTTCAAAAGCCATCAGTGGTTTCCCATTGTTTCAGAGAGAAAAATCAAAATAATTTTCAATGAGTACTGCAAGCTACTGTAAAAAGGAATACTCACTTTTATTAATACTTTCAAAAAGATGTATAAAAACAACCAAAACAGTGCATCACAATTTACAATCTGTACATTATCAGCATACATCTCAGACTAAGAGAACAGTAGAATACCCAACACCGTTTTAGTAGTCCAGACAGAGTCTTGTAATATTCAGCTGCCTATGTAATATTTAGCATATTCTTAGATTCAGTCACAGTGAAGCCTAGCTGCAGAATATATCCCTAAAGGAGCATTTGTCATCCAAAGCTTAGTTAAAGGAAGCTGAGATGAGGGCTCACCGTAGCTCTGCATGGCTGGAGTGTCATAGGCTGATGAGAACGTCACGTTGAGTTTAGCTCAAACTACTTCCCATTCAAGCGGCTTAAAGAGCAGGAACAGAAATGAGATTTTTCCACAGCTCTGGCCAGAATTTGAAGACCCAAGCAGGTAGTGAAGAAAAATGCCATTTTCTAGTTACAATCACATTCTCCATGTACTATTTCCTCCGTGTACTAGGTCTGGTTCCTGGCTGTTTTGATCAACAGAAACAACAAACCAGAAGACCCTCCTTCCTTCTTTCTTTAAATTGTCCACCCTCCATCCCTGCTGTCAAGATTCTGCAGGTGCTGAAACTTTAGCGGAAACACATAATTTGTTGAAAGAACATAAGGATTGTAGTTTAGAACTGTTTAAATCGGGGATTGTTTCTGAACAAAGTAACAGAGTATTTGGAAGGTTAGTTGAGAGACTTTCATTTGCAAAGGTCCTTGGTCAATATTGTCAGTGCTTCCTAGCAAAAGGGACTTCAAGGAGGTTGTTGAGCTAACCCTGAGCTAGCAAAATGAAGTTCCTTATCTGTAGCATATTGAATACTTCTAGCTTTTACCACCCAACTTTGTTTTCCTGTCTCCAGACTGCATATGGACGTAGAACCTGAGTGAAAGTCCTAAGAAATGCCTCTGCATGATTATATATTCTCTCCATGTTCACAGAGCTGAAGTACAAGGAAAGAAGAAAAAAAAAAAAATAGAAAGAAAAAAGCAGAGAATTGTTTTGCTATTGCAGTCAGCAGGATCGGTACTTGGCCCACATAACACTGAGGCCAGCAGAATGGATACATGTTAACACTTTGAAATATGTTATTTCCTATCATTGCCTAATTCTTCGTAATTCTGTAAAAGCAGGCCACATAAACAACACAAAGTAGTGATTTCACTTTCAAGTATAAAACAGATGCTTGTACATTTAGTTGCCACCTGTAGGTAAGAGACAATCTTAATTCATGTATATGAATGAGAAGAAAAATTTGTTTCAGAAGTCCAAATTTTGTTTTCAGTTTCTCAAAGTTTCATGCATATATACTTTAGTTGACATATTAAACAACCTAGAATCTCTTTTCTTAATAGCTCACACTAAGTGAAATTCTTTCACTCCTTAATATTAAAAAAAGCTTTTAAAGTTTTGATCTGTGACAGAGTAAAAAACCTTTGAGGATTTTTGTGCACTGAGCTGAAGCTATTTGTATATATTTGGATTTCTGCTATATCATCAAAAATCCCTGATGGTTTTCCAGTTTTAATTCATTTCTTTTCTTTTTTTCCCCAATTTTTTTGAAGGAATCTGAAACAAGACAGTTATTTGATAAAAAAAAAAATACCTTTCTTAACACAGCATTGGTGATTAGCATCAAGAAATGAGCCACTTCTAGATTCTCAACAATAATCTTACAGTTTCAGACTGTTTTCCAGATTGGTCATTCTTATTTATGCTTCTGACCCTAATGCTTCACTTTAATCCAGATTTACAGGTGAAAACCATAACATTGAGCTTTGGCAGTCCGAAATCAAAGTGAATTTAATTGCAGTTATCATTGGCACCATGAAACAATTAGATTTGATCTGTCAGATGTTGCAGGTGCAGCAGCTTGCAGTGTACACTTCAAGGGATCGATGATGGAATTTTATACTACTAATAAGCTGATGACTCCTGTTCGCCTTTAATGGTGAACAATATCCAGATGTCCTTTTCTTCTGAGAAACTTGATGTTACTTAACTGCTCATCACTTCAATGGAAACACAACGGAGTTTTTAAAAAGCATTTAAAATGACCTTTTAAAAATTTGAACTCCATTATTCACTCACTTGAAGCATCACACAGAAGCTTAAATGTGACTTTTTTCATTTTGCCACTATTATGAAAATCAGCATTTAATTCCTGATTCATAAAGCAGCAAGAAGATGGGAAAACACAGAGGAGGACCTTCCCCTCTTCTTTATGCTACCTGTGAAATGATGAGAACAGAATATTAGATGTATGCACATCAGCTTAATTGCCATTAACGTCACCAAAAACACATATATATGATGTGCTCTGAAAAAACACGTCACTGGTCGGTAGATGCTGATTGTTCTCATCTGGGAGACATGATCCAGACTTCCTGCTGCTACCAGTCCTCAGTGCTAATGAAAACAAAGGTTTCCTCACATACTCAGATACTACACCAGTGTGGCAACATGTGCCACAGAAATGCTCTTCTGACATGAGAGAATAGTTGTGGAGGAAGATGCAAGGGGTTAGAGAAAACTTTGCTTTTATGAGGCTTCCCAGCAGTGTTGATATCCCTAACATCTTCTCTCCCAGGTAGGTACGATTATTCAACATGACAAAGAGTTAGTACTTTGATGTGCTGTCAACTATTAAGGATCACTGCAGTTTTTTCCTTCTGCCATGTAAAGCCAGTCTGTGAAGCTGGTGTGGTACCCGAGTCTTCCAAAACCTGTAGCCTGATCAGAGCTATAAAAATAGCTAAACCTACATCTGGTGATTAGTGCACTGAGAGCAAAAGTCATGCAAAACCTTGGCTCTCTGCATGGCTTCGGGAGCCATTGGCAACTGCAGCCATTGCCAGGACCATTCAATACCACAGCTCGAGCAGCCTGGGAATCATTCTGCAATGTGTTTTTGGCCACCTGAAAGAAAGCTGGAAGGCCTCCGGTGTCTGACTTCACTCTGGCTTCTCATGCCTTACAGAGATCATTTCACTGATGCATCCTGCATATTTTTTTTCAAGAGCAAGAGGAAGCACGTGGCAGAAAGCTGGAAGTAGAAATCCTGAACAAAACTATAATTTCCCATAACTGCCTGCTGCAGCTCCTTCAGCCCAGCAGTGTCAAGGCAGTCAAATCCTGGTGATCATCAGCAAACTGTTCTTTGCTATGGATTTGCTATTTCAAGGATCCTTGAGACTGTGTAGGCAGAATCAATGAAATGAAAGTGGTTGCCAGTGGGCATACTGCACAAAATGGACTGACAAGAAGGAATGCAGGAACCAATGGTTTGCTCTGGATATTATGGCATAGGCACAGTTTCATAGGGAGACACAACAGGTGTGGAGTGAAACGACTTACTAAAAATCAGCACAAAACAATCTCTAAGGAGTACAGAACTCATCTATTAAACATGAGAAGAACACAGAGTTTAGTTTTGACCAACAGAAAAGAGCAGGTTAGCAGGCCAGCTGCCAGTCACTGAAGTGGGCTGAACCAGGAGTCTTTGATAAAGTCCATTCTTGCCCACACAGCCCTTGCAGTCTGCTGGTGTCAGCGAAATGGGGGATCAAGGTGAGTGGGAGACAGGGGATCTGTTGTGATATTGATCTGTGCCACTCCAGGGCAGCATCTCTTTACACAACCATGTATGCACTGATGCTGTTACTGTGCCTGCTGCCAGTGAGACCTATCAGAATCAACAGCTGCCACGAAAACAAATCTTGTTATTTTAAGGAGCCAGGATTTATGTTACCTTTATAGGTTCACCTGAACCTACACGCTGATCCTAGAGTCCAGCTGCTGAAGGTGTTCAAGAACTCCATAGGGAATTGTAGGATTCCACATCCTGTAAGGGCAAGTTCAGAAAGGAAAGAGATTTTAAGACATGTAATTCACTTCACAGTTTTTGGGGGTTTGTTTTTGTCTTTTTGTGTTTTTTTGTTGTTGGTGGTGGTGTTTGTTTTCAGTTGCCTTTCCCTTTTGAATATCATTCTATTCTATAGAAGTATTTAAGCTATGGAACAAAGGAAAATTCATTTTCATTTAAAAGAAAGCAGTCCACTCCCCCATACTCCAGCTGACTCTGGCTGCAGGACACACTACAGTCCTGTCTCCCTAACTATTCTTTAGCTTCCTATCAAACTCCCTTCCCCGAATGTTTACTGGCAGCTTCAGTCTATTTAACCTGTAATGATGGCTGTTCGTTGTTTACCCTTCGAACACAAGTCCTGCAGCACAGAGATCATTACCCTGGGATGGTAGAAGATAAGTGATGGAAGGCTCAGTGTAAACTGTGCTTAAAACAGAACAACCTTGCTTGCCTGGAGTGATGGAAAATTGATACTGGTGAAACCAGAGATGACATTTTTAACATTTGTGTGACTGCTTTTTGTATTATGGTGATTTCTTTTCTGTGCCTCTTATAAATCTGACAAAAACAAAGGACAGCTTTAGCATGAGTTCTAACCCAAATTACAGATCTAAGATACAGCAAACAATGCATCAAGAGACTTACACCAAGTTTTCTATATGGGGACATTTTCGTAGGCTGTCAGTCAGCTGTTGGGCTCCAACTCCAGTTATTTTGTTATATTGAACACTGAGGGGGAAAAAAAATCTTTGTTAATCCAGATCAGATCACGTAGCAGTGCTATCAAACATTTCATTCAAAAGCAAAAATAATCTAGCAGTTTAACTGTGGATGGGGGGAGGAGGGGGAGAGTAAAAAGAAAATAGATCCATGATTTGAAAAAAAAAAAAAAAACATAATAAAAGAATTCAAAAAGGTCAAACTGGGACTCCATTAAGTTAGTTCATCTGGTTTCTTATTCTAGGTACCTAAGGTCCTTCTCCATCTCCCCATGACCCTATTCTCCCATCTTAAAACCAATTTTTTCTCTCCATCCAGTGCTTGCTTATCCATTTTTTTTCTCACCTCCAGATAGTTTCTCATCCTACAGCCCTCAGATGTCATGGAGCTAATGTTTCCCCTTTTCCTTGCAGAGCCACCAAGTCGTATATACTTATCAGTAGGCATGAAAGATGGTCATGAATGTTCCCCTTCAGTTAGCAAGTTTTGCACTCATGAAACTCTTTCCCTGCTCTGAGTCTTCCAGATATTTTAAGAAAACTTTGGCCAGTTAGTAACTGCCTGCTTGAACTGCTGCCCTTGGTGCTCCAACTGCACGAGCAGCAGCCCAGACACCAACTGGCTTCCTGGCAGAGTGCCTGTCCACGGGATCAGCTAGAGAAGGAGCAAGAATGAAAGATGTGCAGCTTTGGGTTCCAGACCCAGCTGAAGGGCATATCTACACCGAACAGTGGTGGAAGCATGCAGATTTGCAGACTCTACTCCTGGCAGACATGTCCCTCGTCAGTGGCCGGCTATGTTACCAAGTACCTAGAAAACCAGAAAGTCACTTCCTTTGCCATGGCCATAATGGTTCCAAAGCATCTATGGTGAATTGTTCCTTAAGCCCTTCTAACCACTGACTGGACTCTACATAAGTGCTTTTTCCCTTCACACGAGACTGGGAACAATGCACAGCTTTCCTATGACAAGAGGCAGCAACAAGTCTTCAGTATTTCCTAGAATCAAATCAGGCTTCTCAAGAATTTCCTGCTGCTGCAGTCCAGATTTTCAGGCAAATACAGATCAGGGATCATCTCTTAATCTTTCCACAACTTTTCTGTCTCAACAAATGTCAGCCTCTAAGCCCAACATAACCACACTTGGATTTTTTTCCCCTCAAATTCTGTCTTCTCTACCCTCAGCATGGAAGATATGAATTTTCAGTATCCAAGCAAATAAGCTGTCTTGGGCCACTTCAAAAGATTTCATACTCACTCTAGCACTCTTAAAGATTCCATTGCAGGAAGAACTTTTGCAAGATTCTCTGCTCCAAAATCACAAATGCTATTATTGTACAAGCTGCAGACAACAAAACCAGTATAGTTACAATCAAATAATGAATAATGTAAACAGATTATATATTAGATCAAGGAATTCCAGATATGATTGGTACATCTTAACTTCCAATTTTCCTTATCTAATTGCAGATAATCTTTAAAACAGTTTCATGTTTTCTATATTGAGTAAGGCAAATAACCATATACCTTCTTCAGCTTACACAGCTACAGCAAAAATAGGTCTAGGATTCTTAATGAATAATGAGAACATTCCTGGCTACATCAGAGCAAATTAAAAATCTGCAAGAAAATGAGGCTTAAAGCTTTGGTGCGCTGCATTCAAAAGATTTCCATGTGAGCAAATTATTCCATAACTGCACACCACAGTTTCTTGCATTCCCCCGGGACACCTCATTCAGGCCTATGCCAGGTATTTAAATGAAGTGGAATGGACCATTGGTCCCATATCAGTAAACATGCACTACCCTGTTGCTGGCTTAGCAAGCTCTGCATAAGCTTGCGATAGATCATGGTCTTGGGTGCACATTTGTATAGGGCATTATTGATCACTAGGTATTATGAATTGGATTTAAAAATCAGTACGGTCATTGTTATATTCCTGAGATATGCTTCTGTATGTCTACACTGGGTCATGCGTTTATCTTCTCCCTATAGGCCTTGTGCAAGAATGAAGTCAAAACTTGGCTATTGCAAATTGCGTGCACATTGGTTGTTTTCAGTAATTTCTGACAGTGACGTATGTTATATAAAACAACTGAACAGGACACAACCACTTACCTTAGTGTCGTTAATGAAGATAAATGAGGAAGAGCTGTAGCTAGTTTCTCTGCACCCACATCTGTTATCTTATTCTGTGATAAACTACAGTAAATGAGATGGCTTTGTTAGCTGAGCACATTTATTCTAATTGATTATTATGTGGAGCAAATTGAACAACAAAGGTGATGCTACAACATACAGTGTGATAAGGCCTTGAGTTACAATTAACCTGAGACCTTTCTTCAGGATTTAAGATAAGACTGAGTTTCAAGAGTCTTTTCTTACAAAAAAAAAAAAAAAAAATTATCTTCTTGGTTAAATTTGGTACATTTCTGAAAAAATGGAGAACAGAAACTGGTACTTCTCAGTGAAAAAAAAAAAAAAAGAAAAGCAGGAAAAAAAAAAAGGAAAGCAGGAAAAAAAAGAAAAACAAAGACCCAGAAAAATGTCCCGTTAAATGGACCCCAGTATCTAATTCTGTGTTTTAAATGAGATACTGCACATTTACACTCAGAAGCCTACTGACTTCACAGGACTGCAAAACCGGATGGTTTCTAGAGCAGAAAGCTGAAAGTGGGGGAGAGACAACAGCAAACTGCCTTTTCCCACTGAAAAATTCAGACTGCTGCTGCTGCTGTAGAGGGAGTCTTGGTTGTGTGAGGCTGTGATTGGGGTTGGCTGCTCGTCCCTCTCCCACTCCCTCAGTAAAGTCAGAAGCAGCAAGGTGAGCTCCCCTAGAATCTCCCTCTTCTACTTCACTCCATTTCCTTTTGTTTTCTCCTGCCCCAAGGATTTATCTGCCTTGGCCTGGCCTTCATCATTCTTTCCTGCATTGCTTTAACTTCTGAGGCAGCTCTGTCTGAAACATTTAAATAATTCATATTCACCTTGTTGTTGGTTGTTTTTTGTTTGTTTGTTTGTTTTTTAAATGGAATTTGCACACTCTGTTTAGACCAAATGCAAAAGGCAAATTACAACCCTTGGAGGGGAATAAAGAACTGCCATAAGATTAAGCTATTTCTCTAATGAATGTACAGATTAAATATGTCCATAGACTAATTACTCTATCATGCCCATGGGTTAGTCATACCCATAATTGTTAACATACAGTCCCTTAGGTCCTTGGTTTAATCTCTTTCTTTTAAAAAATCTCTAGAACTGTAAACCTTGAAACTTACTTTAATGTTTCCAGTGATGTCAGTGTTGGAAAGACTTCAGATAGACTCTTTGCTCCTTCATCTCCTATGCCATTTTCACTCAGAGCATCAAGGCTGGATGATAACAAAAAGAGAGAATTAGCTTCCCTTTTAATCTAAATTTTCATGGTTTATTCACCTCAGAGACCACTCTGTATATCTTGAGAAGCTCTTTCTCTGCAGTGGCCTCAATCAGAAAGAACCATCACACAAATTCCAGCTTCTCTAATAAGCAGCTTTCTGCTTCTCAAATTTATAGCCTAAGAAAAATTTTTTTACTAGTTGAATGGCCTGACCCATTTCCTTTGATATGCAAATGTTAGCACTTAATGCCTTACTTCCACCATACGCTGAAGATTAAAATGGTTAAGAAATAGCTGTGTTCCAGCTACGCTGAAATGAGATTTCCTGTGCACACAGAAACACAATACTGACAAAATCCACAAAAGTTCAATCTCTTACAAGTGCTACCAGAAGTTCAAGATGTTCATTGGCACCAGAGGGTGCACAGCACAGGCACAAATACTGAAGTTAACCCCAAAATGCAGCTTGTTCATCAAAACAAATATCCCTGTTGCAAATAAAGTGTTTCTTGGGTACACGAGCTCTCCCACCATCATGGGCCGCTAAGGAGCAGCATTAGCAAGGTTAATCTTTAGCATTACTCACTCTAAATGCTGAAGTGATGGAAACGCTGCAAGAATTTCCACGAGTTTTAGGAATCCCTGAAGGCCACATGCCGGACCCAGACTGGAAGAAAATAAACAAATATAGCTGTGCAGCAGTTGTTCCATGCTCAGAAACAGCAAAAGGTATGAATCTGTGAAGTTCTTCCTCTACAGCCTCAGATACCAGCTAGTTCACGCTCCTCAGAAGCAGCCATTCCCTACAGTCTGCAGGGAGGACTTCTGCTCTGAAGCCTCGAGATGAGGTCCAAGCAAGGCTAAGGTCAGACAGAGCAGAGCTGTTTGCACAGAAGTGGTACATACATTTGCCACTTTTGCTACTCTTTGCAAGACTACTCATTTGTTTTAGATTCCTGTATTTTTGTTATTTTTCCATTTTTTTCAGGTTTCTCATTTTAAGTGTTATAATCTTGATAACAGAGATGAAAAAATATTCTCATTTTTTTCCAACTATTGGCAATTCTGACTAACTTAAGTCACATTCTACCGCAGCTTAAAGCATAAATCGAACTTCACTGTTCCAGCTCCAAGCATTTGTTCATCATATTTGTCCCTCAGATGCTAATCTGTTTTGGAGTTTCCTTGGTATCAGAACAAGTTCAGCCTAATTAAAAGGACTGGAATTTTAATCAAAATTCTAAAATAAAAGGAAAGTAGGAGAAAAAGTGAGAAGAGAAAGAAGCATAAAATCAGAAGTGAAGCCAAGCATTATAGTTCTAGACCAGGTCAGACGTAAAGAGCAAGAAACAGCTGAAGACCTGGTGAGAGCTCTCCATTGCACTGGTGCAATTTATGCACAAATTATTCCACGCTCTAAGGCAGGACACTTTAAAGCAGTAGAATGTAGAAACATCTACATTTGGAGGCTGCATACAGTTTGTGAAAAAAGTAGGTATTAATACACCGTGTTTTTCAAGTCAGTGTTTCCAAGCCAATCTTCCTTATTCCAGGAAAATGGTGCTAAATATTTTATTTGGGAGGCGTTCGGTGACCTTTTTCTCTCATGGCCTAAGCTCTGATAGGGCAGAAAACTAATGTCAGAAGACTCAGATAGAAAAGTTGAGCATTTCTGGGGAACAATTATTTCACAGGTAGTTAGAGCACAATCAAGATATTTTGCATACTGGCATGATATCTGCATCTGATAATAGGAAGCTAAACTTCAGTAAAATCAAACAAAACTGATAGAACCATGTTGATCTGTATCACTGCAGGATCCAGAAATGACATGTTTTGAGTTTTGGCCATAAATTAATAAATCTAGTTGAGATGAACAAAATCTAAATAAATGGGTTTTACTTGATGCTTTACCACAAACTAACTACACACTGTAGCCAATATCCATGACTCAGTCTTAAACGTAATCAAATGTCAATCAACAGAGAAGCATTTCACTTACGCAAACTCTAGTTTTGTCAGGTTTTTTATGGCAGGAATTTCATAGCTGCTGCAACCAGAGGCGTCTTGCACACTAAATAAATCGCAGTAGAACAAGAGCAGAAGAAATATTTTAGCAACCAAAACAGTGCTTTAAAAATGATTTCAGAGGCATTTTGATCGTAAATGAGCGTACCAGTTGATCATCATCTCCTGCATTTCTACAAGGTCTGAAAGGTCACTGACGTCCTTCATCGTCTTTGCCTTAAAGGGATCAAGAACAAATTTTTCTGTTGACTCTCTCAGCAGTTCATAGTCTTTAGTTTGTTCTAAATATTTCCATAGCCTGATTGCATCACTGAGGGAGGCCCTGTGAAGTGATAAAATGTGAAATCAACAGATATGACTGCTGTTGTTGCAGGAAAGCATCTTCTACATACAAGCCTATGAATAACACTACTATCTATAAAGAATGACTAACCTGAATGATGCCACATTCTTCAGGCCAACCAAGTCTTTTAGCCCTTGCAAGTCAATGCTGCTGTTTTGCAAATCCAAGGAAAACTCTTTTCTTGACCTTTTTAAAGTAGAGTACAGTACATGGACATCTGGTGGTGCAAGAACAACGCCCAGAAAAGACAGGTCTGGCTTAAGCCTTAAGGCCACATGCTGCAAAAGATAATTGTTTTGTGTTTCATAAATACAATGTAAAAGCTCGAGTAACCTCTCTGGACAGAGGTCATTTATCTGCAACCTTCTAATATATTTCAGGAGTGTTTTCTGCTTCTTGGTTGAGTGTTTTACATCCTTATTTGTAAGGGAGCAGAAGTAGGGGTCATCCTGGAGGAACAACAATCCAGCCAAAAATCGAGGCACTAAATCTAACCAGTTATAAGGTTTTTTCTTCTTGGATGGAAAAGACAGGTACTTTGTTAGACTTTTATCCTTCACGTCTTCTGCTAATATAAGGTGAAGTGCACCCAAGAAATTCTGAACAACAAAATCAGAGAATGTGGTCCCAAATTCCTCTTCTTCAGTATCTGAATGTTTGGGGAATGCAAATGGCAGGAAAAATCCACATTTCAGAGCAAACTCTTTAACTTTCTTAGAAGGAAGAAGATCACTTTTCATGGCACTTTTGTGCGCTTCTCCAAGATACCAGGCTATACGGGCTAGCGTAGCAAGACTCTCTTGATTTTGCACAGCTGTAACATCTGTTTGCATAGGTATTATCTTTTGCTGAACAAATTTCAGGAAGAGTGTAGTAAGAGTTGAAGGAAGACCTTCGTCCCCCATTTCAAGTATTGTCTCACAGAGAAAACAAACAAATCTACACATAACAGGGCTGTGACAATGACTGAACAGGTACTCACGCTCTTTGACTAATTTTAGAGCATTATCACAGTAGGGTAATCCTTCAAAGTATTTGGTTATGTACAATTCTCTCTGCCAAGGAGAGAATCCTACTATTTCAATAGTCTTATCCACTTTGGACACATACTGGTAAACCTTGTCTTTTGGTCTTGCTGTAAGTAATAAAGTACAGCCATTGAGTAATTTTTTTTGGATAAGTCCTGAAAGCAGCTCCTTTATACTGTACAAATCTTTGTCAGGTTGTCTGTCTGAGCAACGAGGAAAATTCTCATGATCGTGCAACCCTTCAAAACCATCAAAAACCAGAAGGACTTTGGCAGGATTTTGCAGTATGTACTCAAAGATTTCTTTGCTTTCCTCTTGAGGTTTTACAAAAAATTCAAGAAGCAGATCCTTCAAGCTGTACCACTTCTCAGGCAAGCTTATCTGTTTGCAGTCAAACCAAAAGAGAAATTCAAACTGAGGAAACTCTCCATTGGACCAGTCCTGGCAGATCTTCTGAACAAGAATGCTTTTGCCCATTCCTGCTTTTCCGAGCACCACAATCACTTTAGTCTCTAAGTGTTTACCTCCTGGGATTTGAAATATTTGGCTTCTTTCAAGGGTTGCCTTGTCCTTCCCTTGCAGACTGTAAGTTACCAGCTCCTTTTCCATTGCTTTTACACTGTTCTTCCCAGTCTTGGTTTCAATTTGGCTTTGCACAAGTGTACCATCAATAAACAAGTGATCAAGAGCCACTTCACGTTCCATGGCCACAGATTTGCATATGTCTCGGAAATAATCCATAAGTGATGTACAGAAAACTTCCACTGACCCTGGAGAAATAACACACACACACAAACTGAAAAAGGCAGTCCAAGAACTACAACATTTTTTCAGGGTGGTTTAAGTACATAATTGTAATATGGTCAAAAATCAGTTCCCATAAAGCATTTAGGCCTGGATTTATCCCATGCAACTCCAGGTACTTCAATTAGGAGTGCAGGCACAATAGACACCTTTCCACCTAAGAACTGAATCTCTCTGGAGGTATCTATGCAACAGCTAAGTACATTAACCTCCTAAATAGGAAGGTACAGCTAGATGTCTAAAGATGTACAAGTCAAAGATCTTAAAAACAGGCATTGTGTTCAGGCACTTGGAACACCTTCACAAATTGTTACGAATGACAATTCCTACAACATTTTTCTTTTCTGTAAAGAAGGAAACAGCAAAATTTGTCAAAAAAAGTGTGGAAGTTTCGAGTTCAAGGAATCTAAACTCACTTGGTCTTTTGAAAGGTTCTTCAGAAGAAATTACAGGAACTTGTACTTCTTTGAACATTTCTAAGCCTGGAGAAACACAACAATATACTTGAGAAAGACACCTAAACAGTCACTGATTCATCTTTACTAATCATAACAATAAGACCAGTCCAAATTTTCAAGTTCATTGCAACATAAACCATGTACTGTCCAGAGAATGATAATTGTTTGTTTTACATTGGAAAGGGAAAAAAGGCTCACAAAAGTACACTTCAGCTGACATGAACTGCTGCAGGCAGTATGACACTAAACAAGATGACAGCTGTTCCAACAGTGTGAAGCAGAAGACATATCATAACAAGGTGATGTCCACTATTCTCTTCAAATGTCAGTGTGCATAAATTCACATTCACAGGTCAGACTTCTTGACGTCATCAAAAGTAAAAGCTTCCTTTTGTTATTCTGTACCTTATGTCCAGGTGTTAGGTATGAAAGTCACAGATAAGCGACATGTAAAAACTTGACTATTCGTAATAGAATTTACCCATTACTCTTCCTGACAAAGTACTGTCACTGTCCAATTTTCTTTCTTTTTGCCTGTTTTCAAACTACTGCAGACCTTTGCACTTGGTCAGATGAGCAGTGTCTGCCATACACAAAGAAAATGGGAATTCTATCAGAAAGCATATTGTTTACAAACATACAGTTAATGACAAAGTGTCAGCTTTGACAAAACCTTTGGTAGCAACAGCTTTGCGGGTGTAGGACAGAGACTAACAAACCTAACCTCACCAATAATTCTGTGGTGACCACATTGAAGAGAGATATGAAATAACAGGTTAATCTCCGTAGATTTGCCCAACTGTATTTATTATCATAATATTTGGTTCATCTTGATGTAGAATGTGGTAATAAACAGTACAAAACTTAATTTTTCAGAGGTCTGGAAATTAATTCCTACCATACATGCCAGCAACAGGTGTAACAGAGTTCAGAGGGGCTTCTGACAAAGAAGCACCCACAGACTTCTGACAAGCAAGTCCTTCTTCCAGTAAAAGAATACATTTGATACAGAGAGACTTCTCTCCTGGTAGAGGAAAAATCCACTGAAGATATTAAATAAAGAGGGGACATAGCTGTTTTTCATTTTACTAGTTATTTCATTTAATAAAACCAACAGAATGAAAAACCAAGAAAAGCTGTAATGAGACATTTAGATGGCAAGCAGCACTGGTCAAATCAATCAGGTGTTAATGATTAAAAAAGTAGAAAAAGTATTGGTTTGGTGTTTTATATGCTTTTTTTTCCTGCATTAGGAATCCTGAGGTTTGTGACATACTCACATATGTTGTGCTGCTGTAAATCAATTGGAATTATTATTATTGTGTATTCCCAAAAGCAGTATGCAACATTCACAAGTATTTCCCCAAACCTAGGGGTATTCGCCGACTAATCACCACTTTAAAATTTTGCTATTATGGGCAGTGTTAGCCACCAGAGGGCAACAAAACACTTCTACTACGCTGCAAGTAGCTGTAATCACCAGGGTACAGAGATGAGAAACTGAGTAACCACTGGTCTAAAAGCTGAGAGTTAGAAGAAAAGTGCAGGGGAAAGTCTGCTACTACAAGTGGGACTATTATAGCCTGATCAAGACTGATATTTATTTATATAAGCCTTTCTGTATATTAGCCATCTGCACTGCTTAGTCAAATAAGACGTCGATTTGGTTTCAGGGCTTCCATAAGAGCTGAGTGCAGTCTAGCTTCTAGCACAGAGCATTTAAGATACTCAGGACAAGTCAGTACCAGCACAACTTCCAGTTCTGATTGTGTTCAAACACACTGGGCTTTTGTAATAGTTTTAACTAGATAGGACCAGTCTTTGTAGAAAACTGAACTGGCTGCTAATATATAACTGACTTGGTAGCTCTACAACCCCTTAACTGCCTCATATTTTGGACTAGACTAAACAGTCAGTGATCAATACAAAGGAGGAAATGCCTCTCTTTTTTTCTTTTCCTGAAAAAGGTCAACATGAGTAAAACCTGCAGGGAAGAACTGGCTTTGAGTAGAAGCAATGTGTTCCCTCTCCCAGTCCAAAGTACTGTACATATAAAAATTTGTTTTAGACTTACCACATAAATTAACTGGAAAACTTGGGGATACCACTGTTTCAGTGGAGGTAGTCAGTGCTGGCAAGAAACAAATGATAGTTTTGACTGTATCATAGCTATCAGTGACTGAAAAGAGGGATTTTAGTACTTTGTTGACAGCATTGACTTTCCAGTACTTTCAGCCTATTTACGTGGATAAAAGATTATTGTTCTTACCTGGGTATATTATAATGCTAGATGTGCCATTTCCAAGAAAAAAATTAATTTTCTGCTGAGCAGGATCCGCAAAGTCTGCATTCTCTTGTTTGTCTTTCATGCCAAGGGATAGACACTCTGGAATCAAAGGTGCCGAAGATCCTGGAATGGACAGCAGAATCATTACTCTCCTATTTTTAAAGGCTCCTTGTTTCTACAAGTTTCTAAAAAAAANAGAAAAAGCTTTCTCAAAGCTACTTATCTTTTCATGTACCTTCTAAGTGAATACTCCCAGCAGAGAGTTTATGAGTTCATGGGATCACATGTGGGCCACAGAATCCATTAAACAAACTCTTAAAAAAACAATGAATGGGAAATACAAGCGATTACCCAGCTTTTAGTGACCACTGTGTTTTGACAGTCAAAAAATAAAGTCTGTTAACATAAGGCAAAGCACTCAGGGCAAAGTCTGTAAATGTATGGACCACAGATCCAGAAGAGAAAATGTATAGAAAATGTATATATTCATTACATATCTGAATGAATTTTTACCTTCCTTTGCACTATCTTTCCCACAGAATTGCACAACCCAATTGTACAAGCAGCTAGCAAGCATTCTCCCTCTGAACTCACACCAGGGAATTTTTTGATGATGGAGTGCTTGCAACTCAATCACCCATAGCACTGAGTTTGTGTGGGTGTGACAGAATTTCTTATGCTACGTTGTGCAGCTTCAACTAGCTTCAGATACTCCAAGACTTCTAACTTATGCAACTCTTTTTGGTTCATTTCCAGCACAGATTTAACAGCAAAAGGTATTGGATTGTAAGTCTTTGTCATTAGCACTTGCCAGTGTACCCTGCACGCCCTCTGCTACACAACATGACCAAAACAAGGTGACTATACAGCCCATCACTTGGATTAGTACTCGTTTTTGTGAACAAAATTCCACACTAAATTTTACTCTACTATTGCAAATACACCAATAGTATATATCACTTCAAATATAATTACCTAGCAGCACTTTAGAAACCCCTGAATGAGAAAGAAATTGGAACTAACCAAAAGTTTATTCATGAAAATTTTGTGATTTCCCATTCTTAAGACCAATAACTAATTATTTAGATTAGTATATATTAAACAACTCTGTTCTCTTATTTTATTAACCTGTACTTCATAAATTAAACAGATGATTCAATTAGGGATCCATTAGGGCAATGCACTTTCAATTTCCCTTGAATATTTTTCATTTTCTTAGTGGGTGTTACAGTTTTAAGCGCCAGAGTGAAATGGCTGTCATATTTGTTTTCCCCACCATTGTTCATTATCAATGACTGGACTTGCAAGATGGAATAAATCACCCTGTGTAAGAGTACATAGCTATAGCTGTACTGTACATACCAGGAATTACAAAACTTCTTCCCAATGCATTGAGAGTGGGAACAGAAAAGGACATGTGCTGGTGAGTTAGTGAGGTGGAGCTAGCTGGATGGCTGTTGAGGGGCACAGCAAAGAAACTGCCATTCCCTGTACACACTGCAGGGGCATCCACTTGAAAAAAGAAAAAAGGAGACAAAAACAGAGAAAGTTATTTCATGGCAAGAAGCTAAGTGGGCCATAGGAGAGGTCTCAATAGATATTATAAAACACCTGATTCTGATCAGTTCTGTTTGATCTTCCTAAAGCAAGAAATATAACTTTCTAAAATTTACTCAGATAGCAAAATCTAAAGTCTAAATGAAATTCTGCAGTAGTTCACTTTCTTTTTGCAGTAGTTCACACTTCTCATTTTCTTTATTGTTCCTAGCCTGTCCTCTTTCTAGAAACCTTCAGGTGTGTTACACATGGATGACTGACAGATAAGACATAACAAGGTCTTAAATTGGCTTCTTAGGCATGGTCTGCTACCTTAATATTGCACAAGATTAGAGAGGCCTAAGTACAATAAACTGAGAATCTTGACTCAGTGCTTAGACACTACAGCTTGTAAGGATAACGAGGCTGTTAGGAGGGTTTCCCAAAGAATGGTCAAACACCTGAGAAACATCTCATTTGCTTGAGTTATAAAAAAAAAAAAAAAAAAAAAAAGATGCAACTTTGCAACTTCCCCTCAGCATGAGGTTCTTTCAAGAAGAGGACAAATGGGGAGGTAGGCTCACACTTATTGCATCATTTCATCTGCTTATTGAAAGTTTTTTTTTTACATATCAACTGAGATATACTTGTTTGCTTTGAACTTGTCTGCTGGTTCCCTTGGTTTTGCCACACCCTTATTCTCCTAGCTGGTTGTGGTTTCCTTGCCCCCACCTGTTTAGCAGCAGCAATTAAGTCTCTATTTAATCACTTTCTATGGTCTAATGGTTTATCAAGAGCTACAAACCTGTAGCTTTTTGTGCCACAGCAGTGTCCACTGTGGTCTGGGTAGGATGTTTTTATGTTGTTTATCAGGAACTGATGTGTTAGTTTGTTATAGGAATGTCTCATTTTTACTGTGGTATAAAAACAAACTTTTAAAAGTGCTTTTTGGTTTGTGCATAAATATGCACATAAAATTCCCACATAATTTCCCATCTGAGGACCATTGCATTACTAAGATCAGAAAAGATCAGGTACTGTTATAGCTCCACCTAGTCACAAATGGTTGGGGCAATCTGAAGTTTAATTTCCTTCAATTCCTTTGAAAGAACTTCATCCCTAGCTTACTACTGAACCTTAGTCCACATTATCCTCTTCACTGTAGATACATTCTTTTTTGAAGAGTTAGTGTGTTTGCCTTTGCAAGATCATACAGTGACACTCATTTTGTGATAGTGAAAATGAATCCTGATTTTGTTGTGTAGCTCAAGTTACTGTCTATCAGCTTTTTTGTCCCCAGTACTTACACTGCCTTCTGTATATATTCCTTCCGTCAGCACCTTTGTTGAGTCAGGTAAAGTGAAGAGAGTGATAATCTCAGCACTTTCTGAAAAAGGATAGGTGCAGCTTTACAACGCACATGTTAGCTCTGCCATGAATCCATACACTGCAGACTAGAATACAAGCCCTTTAGGGTGAGGCACTTTTACACTTTTTTTTTCTTTTTTAAAAATCAGGAACTGATGTGCCATTTCCTTATCAAAAACTCTCTTTTAGCACAGCGTAAACATAAGCTTTAAAAAGTGCCAAATTTGTAAAGGAATTTAAACAGATAGATGATAATCTGCCTTTAATGGCTACTAATTGCCTGGAAATTTAACTGCATCTGAGTAACTACAACCAGCAGGTAGAAGTTCAGTAGGAACTCTGTTTACCTTTCCAAATCCATCAAGTATATTTTTTTTCACAGCTGATTCTGCTCAATCTCATGCCAGAAGTCCGCATGAACATTGCAAAAGCAGCTTGGGTCACATGCACTGGCTGTGACTTTTGTCCAGATTAAGCGAGTCCTTAGCAATTGCAGGCCTCAGTTTTACTGAGGTGCAGTCCCATGATCCAAGCCCTCTCTGGATGGCGCTCTAGGTTGCGATGCATATAGCACTTCAAAACACAGTATAATATCTTCATCCAAAGGTGATTGCTCTCACATTTTCTGAAAGAGTATTTTGCTGGGTTAGGTATGCCTGAGACACATTTAGCCTGCAGCTGGGTAAGAACTTGAACACTGGTTTACCTTGGGGAACAAGTTACAGCCTGTCTGCTGGCCACAAATAGTGCCTTGTGGATGGTCTGACAGCATGCAGCATCTAGAAATTTCCCTTTCTCCCAATTTTACTTTGGTGTAAAGGACTGTAGAATATGGGCTGGGCCAAGAAGCAGTCTCTTCACTGTTACTTTTACTAGGATGTTTCACTGGATTTTTTGAAGTTGTCATACTTCAGCCATAGTTTGGCATTTCCTAGTTTTGATCCTCTTTTGTTCAGTCACATAACCCACTATTAAACGGTGTATATGATAAAAGTTACGAAGTTTATCACTGTCCCAGTTCTCCACTGGTCTGCTTTCTGCCATCAGGTAGGTCTAGATGAGTTCAACTGTGCCTCTCTTGATGTAAACGAACTTACTTTTCTATTGCCAGACAGAAATCTGTGCTTTTGAGGTGTAAGAATCCAACTGACTCCAGGCCACAGGACTATAGTCAGTCCTAAAATGTGCATCTTAATACCTACTGATAAGAGATCATAGATTTCTTGCATCATGAATTAGACTGAGGTGAATAATAAGGAGCATGTGATTCTACAGTGGTTTCTACTCTACTGGAAGCACTGAAACATGAAAATGCACCACTATGCTATATCATCAAATCTATGAGGGCAAACTTTCTCTACAAGGTAGAGCTACAGCATCTAACAGAGGAAGGCATTATGGAACATGGACAATGTATGTTCAAAAAACTTTTCCTATTCGACCAGCACCTTACCAATTTTCTTGTATTTGGGTTCTGAAGCATCAGAGCAACTTTCTGCAGAGCCTAAAAATGCTGAAAAACAGAAAGGTGATAGTAAGTGACAGAAATAGAATCCAGTTTGACAATTTAAAGTGTCCATTGTAGACACTTACTTTAACTTTTTAAAGTAGAAGGAGATGCTAACAGTTTCAATTCAGCTGTTTCAGAACTGTACAAGTCCAATGTATTAAACGTGAATGTGAATAGTCTCATATTACTTTACTATGATCCTGAAGTTTGAATTAGGCTACTTTTTTTTTTTTTTGCTAGTAATCAAATATTTTTGCTGTTTTTCTTGCNGTTACAGGACAACAAATTCTGCAAATTGTGAAGAATGCACTTCCAGCCCACACAGGATAAGCAGAGTCCGAAGAAGCACATCTGCTTGTATCAGTGAAGAACTAAAGGAGAGATGTACTGAGGTTGCTTCTAAAACCAAAGTACCCTAAAAAATGTAGAATCCAAACACTACAGCCTTTTAAGCTCTCACTGTTTTTTACTTACTTCTTTTGTGACATTTCTGCATCTTTACATCAGTGAATTTCTCAGTGTTTTCAGCAGCCATTTCATCCAAAATAAGGCTCCCTGCTAAAAAGATGAAATATTGCAAATGTCAACCTTTGCTCTTCTAGAAATATTACAGGAGGAGGTAAAAGAAAGAGAGATACCAGCAGACAGCAATGATGAAACATGCTCCAAATAAAAGATGAAAACCAAAAATCATACAGTAAAACATACACAAATCTATACAAGTTAGAAAGCCCTCAGAACTCTGACCACAGACTCTCTCACCCTGTGTTAGCTTCTGAACTGTAAGACATTAATCTATTGTGGCAAATTCAGTGGCTACTGAAACACAAGTACTTCTCCATGCTCTAATGATAAGCAAAGGATTAAACATCACAGCTGAATTACAGATATATTAGAGAGTTCGTGTGATCTCAGTACTAGTAATGTTACTTACTCATTTTCTATATGAAAAGGATTAGCTTCCTAAGAGGCAGAGTAAAAGGTTCTAAACCTTTTATATATTTTGTTTTGTAAGAACTGTGAAGTTATCTGTACCAGTCTTCTAAAGGCACATACATAAATACTAACACTGTATCTCATTTTCTCTAAGACAAATATGAATTTTGCCATGAAGTGCAACCACCCCTCAGAATTATAAATACACCAGGGAGCAGTAAAAAGCAATTAAAAAGTCACGTAGGCTTCTTGTAGCCAGAATTAATTGTCCTAGATATGGTATGACCTTTAGTAAGTTATTCTAAATCACTTTCCCCAGGTGTAAAAGAGGATGTGCAGATATTCTGTGAATCTTTCTCAATCTACAGACTTCCCAGCAGCCATACGTTAATATATATAATCTAAAATAGCAAACAGCTGCATTTGTGCCACAACCAAAACAATGATTATGTACCACAAGCCAAGCAATTATCTCTGGTCAAGCACTGATATGAAGAAATAATTTACTACATGTATATCATATCATTGCTGCATTAATCAGGGACAGAAGTAAAATCTGACATGCTTTCCCAGGCAATTTTGCGCATCCTGGACAGAAATAAGGGTGCATGAACAGCATTTATACACGAGAAGTCCTCTTGGTAGCTCAGGCTTAATGAATACATGCACATCATCTGCATCAAGTACTCAGAATAAGCCTGATGCTGCTCAAGAGCATAGATGGCAGTAGGCAGTCAAGCAGTGCATACACTATTGCTTTGGTGAGGTGATCAGCAACTTGGTCAGAGATGCAACTGCTATCTTTGAGAAAATCCTACAAAACACAGAAAATCCCCAGAGTTTGTCAGGACACAGTTCCCAGGTGGCAGAAGGAGGAAGGTGGAAGAGGATACCAGATAATAGAAACCCTACTGGTGTTCTAATTGTGAAGATGAAGTACAGTGCAAGATCTTAGCCAGAACACTGTAATGGAGAAAATTAACCTTATCCATGTAAATCTTACCAAAAATGTCTTCCACCTGCTTCTCCTGCTGATCTTTGAGCACATATTCTGCTAATTCGGCTACCAAGAAGAAAAAAAAACAAAAACAAAACAGGAACACAGTAACATCACAGTAAGTTTCACAGCAAAACTATTGCAAGTTTACTGTCATTAACAGAATTCTCCAGTATAAGTGAAATTGAAGAGTTAAATTAAGTTTTTCTTGTAAATTGTTGCTCAGGAAACAAAGAACATGAGAAAGGAGAAGTGGAGACAGGAAGCATTAAGCAGAAGGAGCCATTAATAGAGAGATTTTCCCCCGACAACCACAAACTGTTGTTCATCTGTTTCCCCACAATGCACAGGTTTAGGTACCATGGTTAGTCTTACTGTGCATGAGGACACTTGAACATATGCCACCACTTTNCAAATATTTTTGCTGTTTTTCTTGCTGCTAAAAAGGGAATAGTTCAACTAATGCTTTCTAAACTATAGATATACTGAAAAAGGTAACACCGTCACATGGATGACAAAAAAAGGAGGG
>VXAA01003162.1:32859-58576 GCA_013399115.1 Anseranas semipalmata
AAAAATGTAGAATCCAAACACTACAGCCTTTTAAGCTCTCACTGTTTTTTACTTACTTCTTTTGTGACATTTCTGCATCTTTACATCAGTGAATTTCTCAGTGTTTTCAGCAGCCATTTCATCCAAAATAAGGCTCCCTGCTAAAAAGATGAAATATTGCAAATGTCAACCTTTGCTCTTCTAGAAATATTACAGGAGGAGGTAAAAGAAAGAGAGATACCAGCAGACAGCAATGATGAAACATGCTCCAAATAAAAGATGAAAACCAAAAATCATACAGTAAAACATACACAAATCTATACAAGTTAGAAAGCCCTCAGAACTCTGACCACAGACTCTCTCACCCTGTGTTAGCTTCTGAACTGTAAGACATTAATCTATTGTGGCAAATTCAGTGGCTACTGAAACACAAGTACTTCTCCATGCTCTAATGATAAGCAAAGGATTAAACATCACAGCTGAATTACAGATATATTAGAGAGTTCGTGTGATCTCAGTACTAGTAATGTTACTTACTCATTTTCTATATGAAAAGGATTAGCTTCCTAAGAGGCAGAGTAAAAGGTTCTAAACCTTTTATATATTTTGTTTTGTAAGAACTGTGAAGTTATCTGTACCAGTCTTCTAAAGGCACATACATAAATACTAACACTGTATCTCATTTTCTCTAAGACAAATATGAATTTTGCCATGAAGTGCAACCACCCCTCAGAATTATAAATACACCAGGGAGCAGTAAAAAGCAATTAAAAAGTCACGTAGGCTTCTTGTAGCCAGAATTAATTGTCCTAGATATGGTATGACCTTTAGTAAGTTATTCTAAATCACTTTCCCCAGGTGTAAAAGAGGATGTGCAGATATTCTGTGAATCTTTCTCAATCTACAGACTTCCCAGCAGCCATACGTTAATATATATAATCTAAAATAGCAAACAGCTGCATTTGTGCCACAACCAAAACAATGATTATGTACCACAAGCCAAGCAATTATCTCTGGTCAAGCACTGATATGAAGAAATAATTTACTACATGTATATCATATCATTGCTGCATTAATCAGGGACAGAAGTAAAATCTGACATGCTTTCCCAGGCAATTTTGCGCATCCTGGACAGAAATAAGGGTGCATGAACAGCATTTATACACGAGAAGTCCTCTTGGTAGCTCAGGCTTAATGAATACATGCACATCATCTGCATCAAGTACTCAGAATAAGCCTGATGCTGCTCAAGAGCATAGATGGCAGTAGGCAGTCAAGCAGTGCATACACTATTGCTTTGGTGAGGTGATCAGCAACTTGGTCAGAGATGCAACTGCTATCTTTGAGAAAATCCTACAAAACACAGAAAATCCCCAGAGTTTGTCAGGACACAGTTCCCAGGTGGCAGAAGGAGGAAGGTGGAAGAGGATACCAGATAATAGAAACCCTACTGGTGTTCTAATTGTGAAGATGAAGTACAGTGCAAGATCTTAGCCAGAACACTGTAATGGAGAAAATTAACCTTATCCATGTAAATCTTACCAAAAATGTCTTCCACCTGCTTCTCCTGCTGATCTTTGAGCACATATTCTGCTAATTCGGCTACCAAGAAGAAAAAAAAACAAAAACAAAACAGGAACACAGTAACATCACAGTAAGTTTCACAGCAAAACTATTGCAAGTTTACTGTCATTAACAGAATTCTCCAGTATAAGTGAAATTGAAGAGTTAAATTAAGTTTTTCTTGTAAATTGTTGCTCAGGAAACAAAGAACATGAGAAAGGAGAAGTGGAGACAGGAAGCATTAAGCAGAAGGAGCCATTAATAGAGAGATTTTCCCCCGACAACCACAAACTGTTGTTCATCTGTTTCCCCACAATGCACAGGTTTAGGTACCATGGTTAGTCTTACTGTGCATGAGGACACTTGAACATATGCCACCACTTTAGAGTGAAAATAGAATTTGTAAGAAATAGGTATATCAAGTGAGTAGAAAACAATGACCATGTTAAGACACCAACTGCTTAAAAAAAAAAAAAAGCTTTCATACCTATTCTAGCATAAGCTTCTCTGGCATTGGAAGAGAGATACAATTCATCCCCATTTTCATCATTTTCCACTGGACACAGGAAATCCATATTATTGAACTGATCATAGTTGCTGGTATCAATTTCAGGATCTAGAATGAGAAAGGAGTTAGCACTGGTTTAATGAATACCATAGCCAAGGAAAAATAACAGAAAGCAGGACATGCAGAAAAGGCAGATTTATTACTTTAGCATAAGGCTTTGGCTCTTTGGTGCATGTTAGCTAACTAGGAACAGAACTGAACTATCAGTAAACTTACAGTTACTCAGAAATCAACACTCTTTTGCTGAACTCTGAGGATTCACCTCTCCTAGTAAATAAAACAGTTTCAGAACCCTTTCTATGACACTAAGGCCTATAGACATGGTGCGGACTCATCCATATTATTAAACCTGTTTGCTCTTCAGGATGTGGTGGTACCATTCAAATTCCCTCTTCGAAATGTCACTGGGTCCATGCTAACCCCTGATCCGCAGCTAGAAACTGCCTGGGAAAATGCCAGTTGGCCAAGGCCAAAAGCATGTCAGGGACTATGTTAACAACAGTGGAGATGTCCTACTTCCAATAACCTGGGCCATGTCCTGACACTGTTTAATTTATCCACGTCTTCTCAGACACTGGGAAGGCCCAGAAGTATTCAAATCCATGAAACATCTCTGATGTAATAACAGTCAGTCCTTTATCCCTAATTCATCCTACTTTCAGCCACTGAGCAAGTGAGGCCATGGTGCAGAAAAACTCCTGCACATATTAGTAACAGAAGTTGAGAGAGCAAAACTCAAACTGGGAAATAATTAAGCACAAAGATGATTCCAGATTCTGGTGCTCAGTTTTTGTATCGATTTGCACACACACCTACTGACACTGGTCACTCATGAAAGCAACAAGGATGTGAAATGATATCACTCCAATTTGGTAACTTTTTATACTTATCTGGCACAGAGCTATAGGACTTCATATCTGGCATACATTAACTTATGTTCTTCTCCTTTCATTGCCACTCTCAACCTATACTCCAGCTCATTTGTTTGAAATAAGCTCAGCTATTGCTCCACAACACAGTCAGCAGCACAGCCACATTCTCATACCTTTATGCCAGCAAACCCAGGGAGAGCAGAACATTCCACAATGTCCACACCAACTCAGAAGCAGAATTTGAGAGCCAGGGCCAACCTTCTAATCTGCTTGGCTGCAGCAACCTGTATATAAGGAACTACCACCTTTCCACCCTGGTCCTTCTGCTTTCTCCTCCATCACAGAATAACAAAACCATTGGTCTGTGCCCTCAAAAGCTGTAAAATAGCATCTGCTAATGCAAGTCCATTGTGCTGGTGCCTTAGGATTTCAGAAGGAAACGAAATGCTAGCTTGCTTGCAGTTGTCTGGCCTCACAGAATCATAGAATAGTTTGAGTTGGAAGGGACCTTTAAAGATTATGGTTTAAAACTTTAGGTAGTCCTCTGTGGACCTATGAGTTGGACTCGATGATCCTTGTGGGTCCCTTCCAATTTGGGATATTCTATGATTCTATGATCACCTAGTTCCAACCCTCCTGCCATGGGCAGGGACACCTTCCACCAGACCAGGTTGCCCAAAGCCCCATCCAACCTGGCCTTGAACACTTCCAGATACAGGGCATCCACAGCTTCCCTGGGAAACCTCTTCCAGTGCCTCACTACCCTCATAGTGAAGAATTTCTTCATTATACTAATCTACATCTACTCTCATTTAGTTTAAAACTCTTATCCCTTGTCCCATCACTACAAACCCTGGTAAGAAGTCTCTCCCCGTCTTTCTTGTAGGCTCCCTTTATATATTGGAAGGCCACTAAAAGGTCTCCCCAGAGCCTTCTCTTCTCTAGGCTAAACAACCCCAGCTCTCTCAGCCTCTCTTCGTAGGAGAGGTGCTCCAGCCTCTGATCATCTTTGTTGCCCTCCTCTGGACCCACTCAAACAGGTCCGTGCCTTTCTTGCGCTGGGCACCCCAGAGCTGAACACAGCACTCCAGGTGGGGTCTCACAAGGGTGGAGCAGAGGGGGAGAATCACCTCCCTCGACCTTCTGGCCACATTTTTTTTTGATGCAGCCCAGGAGATGATTGACTTTCTGGGCTGCAAGTGCACATTGCCAGCTCATGTTGAGTTTTTAATCCAAGAATACCCCCAAGTACCTCTCCATCCATTCACCCCCAGTCTGTACTGATGTTTGGGATTGCCCCGACCCAGGTGTAGCACCTTGCACTTGGCTTTAAATACATGGTAGCTTCTGGAAGCAGTCACCATTTCATACACACATACGAAATTACCATATTGTAAAACCAAGTGTCTGTTGAATTTAATCCAGACACCATGATAAACTGCCATTAGATGGCTACTTAATCTAGAGGAGATGGCAATGACTTACGGCGTGACAGCTAAACTATTTAAGTGCTTTTTAGTGTATTACTAACCTGCAAACAAGTCACCCTCTTCATTTCCAGATGACTTTGGATCTAAGAGAGTAAACAGATGCACTGGATCGATATCACTGTGCAGCAAATCAAGATAGCCATTTTCACACACAAATGCTGAATCCATGATTTGCCTCTTGCTGTCTGAAATCAAATCACAAAACAGTTAGCTATGACAAAAGTCACAACTTCAGTAAACCAAAACTACAAGTCTGGTTCTGTGGCTTTCTGTTGACCACAAGGCATTGAAATCTTAAGGCCGTGGAACTGGTACTGCTTAACAAGTCTTGACTTGAGTTATAACCCTGAATTACTTAAAATTATAGATCCAGATGCAGGTTACAATGAGACTTGCTATGACAATTTCTTCTCAGGGTCAGCAGCTTCTGGCTGGGATGCTACACCCCAGTTCTAAAATGCTCCCTGTTGCAACCACCCATGTTCCTATGGGCTGAGAACTGCTTAGATTGCTGCAGCTACGTTTCTTGATAAACTTTATCTCTTCCTCTACCTCATTTTAAATCCCTTCTATCTACTTCCAGTTACTGCAGCAGGCACCAGAATAAGCTCAAACATTCCTCCTGGATATTCCACAGGTAGTGGAATAACTGTACGTGTAGGTTCTTATTATCAAACTATTTCCAAAACAAATATTGGCTTCTCAGTGTTTACAGATCCCCAATACGAATACGACCTGGGCTGATAATCCAAGTCATTTACTCCACCATAATACTCAGATGCCAACATGAAATGGACAACTGGCAAATTTTCCAGTCCATATCCCGTTAAAATAGTTGGCCACAAACTGCAACCATGAGAAGTTTCAGACTGGCATCAAGAACCATGTTTTGCCATGAAGGATACCTATAATACAGCTCTCAAATATTCTGCTTTAGTAGAATGCCATTGATGACCCTGGTTGCACACATCTACTTTCGCAAGGTGTGCAAATGCGAAGCAACCTGCTGGACTATCAAGTCTACCTGCAACAGCAAAAATAAATACAGCTCTGACGAAAGGAAGCAGGCAGACCTAGTCACACTACCACAAGCTACTTTGCCATGAACTAATCCTCATTCCTCTCACATCCCCTTGTGGGTGGGGGTTCTCCCTTCGTACAGCTTGGAAACAGACCCCTCTGCATTCTGCTGCAGAAGACACTAGAATCTAGAGCCAAAATTTAGAGCTGGTGGACATAATGAGGCCCCACATGTAGGAGTGACCCACACTCAGGTAGTTCTCCTTTTTCATGTTGTGTGGCCTCATTACATTACCAACATCACAAAAATCTGAGGTTATTGTCTGCCCTTCTATAAATGGAAAGCAGAAGTTGACAAACCTTCGTGAGAACCAAGAATGAGATTATAAACATACCACATTAAATTTTCAATTTGTTGCTGCATGTTACTTTGCCATGTTCTTTGTTGCATGAATGTAAAATCTAAACACAGTCGGGCCTTTCAGAATACTGGGTTTCCACATAGTGAATAACGCTGTTGAAGCATTACCTCTGATTCAACATAATTTTGGGGTTAGAGACAGAGAAGTAATTAGCAGAAGCTCAGAAGTTTTGTGGTTCCGGGCAACCTGTTCTAGGTGGCCCTGCCTGAGCAGCAGGGTTGGACCAGATGACCTCCAGAGGTCCTTTCCAACCTCAACCATTCTGAGATCCTGTGAAGCTGTAAGGGGAATGCGAGACAGACAAATTCATCACTCCTTCCAAATTCAGCCATTAGTAAAGTGCTTGATTACAGCAGATGACAAAAAGGGCAAGTCCTATGCAAAGAGACTAAGTAGGCCTTCCTAGTCTTCATGGAAATCCCAGGTTTTATTTAACGGATAATCATAAGAGCTTTTGTTATTTTCAAGCTTTCTTTCAATGGCATTTCCCTGTGGTTAAATACATAAGTAATGCACAATGTTTTGCATTACAAGGTCAAGGAGTCAGGAAGCAGCCAAGAGAAAGTCTTGCCAGTGCCAAGTCCAGCTAGAGAAGTGAAAATTAAAAGAGGTGCTACAACCCAGGAGTGAGAGAAATGTAGCCTTCTACCTTGGGAAGAATGAAGATTGCCACTCTTTCAAAAATGAAAAACTTGAACGTTTGTCTTTTTTGCTTCAGTTTACCCTCTTTTTTTTTTTTTTCCTTCATTGCATTGGGCTTGACACAAATGTACACAGAACTGCCTTTCTATCAACTACACTGGATTTTGGATGCTGTAATGTCTTTCTTTAGCTGAACTAAGAAATTCTTAATAGCAGCTGTGCCGCTGCACTAAAATGATGATGGGACCATGGAAAACACTCTGTCCAAGGCTGCAGGGAAAAAGAAGTAAGTTTTGGAAAGCAGAAGATTTCTACATCAAGAGAGTGCCAGAGGCAAGCAGTATTATGCCTCAGGGACAGCAAGCATTTGGCTGTATGTTGTGACTGAAGCACAGAAAGTGAAACCCGATGCTACTAAGCATGTTTACAACAGCAATTGCTTTCCCACTGCTTCCCCCCTCTTTTTCTTACAGCATCCCACTGAATCCAGCACCCCACTGTCTGAGACCATAGGTGAATGTGTTCTATATTGCTCAGTCGCTTTCTTGGTTGTTTCATACATGATTTTAACTTAGTTTACTGATAATACAGTCCCCTTGGGGTCCCATACCATGCTGCCAAAATGGGCATATGGATCGAAAAAGTAGAGGACTAAAAAGTGTCATCATAGTCCCTGTGTTAGAGCTGTGAATGCTGGAGCCAGCCCTCAGGAGGAGGACGACAGAGGCCTCGAGTCCCGTGGGACACCAGCGCTCTCACTTGCAGCCAGCCTCTGCGCACAGAGTGGAAGTGCTGGGTGGGGGAAGACAGGATGCACTTCCTGACATATTTCCAGGCCTTTCAGAAAGTTCAACCCTTTGCTGATTGGATGCTTGTTAAGACTGATTTTTTTTTTTTAAATATTGAAATAATACCTCCTATCCCCAGCAGTCTATACACTCCAGCCCTACCACTGTATTCAATAGACCTGTGCTCCCTTTGTATTACCTCGACGATGATTCAGCACATAACTGCTATAGCAAGGTTTCTACACAGGATGAGTTTGTGTTAGTGCTGTATTCACAACAATATGATTCATTTGTAAGACTCTCAGTGGTTTTTGTTCAGTGCTCTTTTAGAGTACAAGGAAAACTGTAAGAATTAAAAACGCTGGACAAGCAGTGAAAGAAATAGTGAGAGTCACCACACCAGGACAAAGAATCCAGTTAGCGAAGCAGTAGGTGTTCACTTAAATCAAATATAAATCTCAAGAGTTAGATGGGGCATTTTAGATTTCTGAAGATAAAGGGAATGGTTGTGATTTATCATTTGGCCCCAGTAATTTGACACCAGGTAGTGAAGTCTGCTACTAAAACCAAATGGTAATTAAGAGAAAGGAGAAGATTTATACAAAGGCAATAATGTAAAGTTTTCTCCAAAAACAAGGTAGTTGCTTCTAAGGAGATTCGTTAGGGGGTTTCCTTTCCCAAACTCTGTTGACATCTGAACTAACAGGTAATAAAGCAATCTTCCCACATGAGTAATGAGGTTAAGAAAATTAAAAAAAGTCATTTCAGGAACAGGGAACAGAGGAACCCCCCCCGCCATTTAATTTTTGTACCAGGTCAGGAAGCTGAGGATAATTCATAGCAAGACAGTAGTGGTGCCATGTAAATCACACATTTCTTAATTGGAGGATGACATAACATTACCACTCCAAGTCTTAGGTTACAGAAAGACAAGAGTGGGACTGCCATAAAGACAGGAGGTTAAAAAAAATCACACAAATATTACTTTAAAAATGTTATTCTTGCAATGCCCCAAACCCATTATGTGCTACACTTAGGATGAATCTGAGTGAAGCAAGCTGACAAAAAAAACAAGCTATATCAAACTGTAAATATGCATTTCAGTGAAACACTGATACTTAGAGCTAAAAGCTCAGTAATATCAGCCACAACTTCAAGACTTTTTNGTTTTTTTTTTTTTTTTTTTTTAATAAAAAACAACTTTCCATTATCTTCTCTCTTCCTCTGCACCACCCCTCAAAGGTTATTGTGACTGTGTGTTCCATAACCCACAACACAAACCAGCAGGCAGGGTCATGGGTTTTGCCCCACGTGGTGTTTCAGGGTGATCTTCTCCAAGGTGTGGGCACGTCATCAGCAGCACAAGTCCCCTCCATGCTACAGGCACCTGTCTCTCCTCTCTCCACATGCATCGCAGCAATTCCTCTGCTCTGCAGGTGCCAACCAGCTTTTTCTTTCAGAGATGGTCTGATTATTCTTGAAGTCAGTTTGACAGTTTTTCAGATCTGCAAAAAGTTTATGTCTGAAAGCCTGTTTATCTTTTCCTCTTGTACTACATGATTTAATAAAAGATACATTCTGTAGGTAAAAGCAGTATCTGGCCCATGCAGTAGTGCGTTACTTTCCATGGGTTTTATAGTCTAAAATGAAAGAAGAGATGATGCCAGAAAAAAGCTGCACCATATCCTGCCTTACACTCCTTTGTCTCCTTTAGATAAGTTTAGAGATTATGTAGAAGGATTTTCCACCTTTCAATAAACTTTGCTGTATGATGACCAACACAAATTAAAAACCAAAAACAAACAAACAAAAAACATTACCAGCCTTGCCTGGGAGATAGCCGAGTGCAGGCAGACGGATCACGCACTGTCCTGCAGGTGTCATAGCTGGGAAAATATTTGAGAGCAGAATCTGCCTTCTGAAGCCAGCACTACCTCTGTTGTCACAGCTGTGCCCATCTCTCCCATCCCAGCAGGGAGGTGATATAGAGACACAGCAGACACCTTGCCTATTTTTAGCAGACAAACTACCTTTGCATTCAGAGACTTTCTTCAAGACAGAACCTCAGACCTCCTAAATCAGAGAGTTTTCTTGCCAGAGCTGTAAGATTGGAAACAAGCCAGTTTCTTCCAATGTTGTACAGTTTCACTTTCAACACAGGCAAAATTTGTACAAAGAACAAGTGAATTCCACTCAAAATCTGAAAGAAACTACAACAAGCTTTCAAGCAATTAACAGGGTTAGACACAAAACAAACTCACTGAAAATTCTCCGAAAATTCACCCACTCAAATTCAGACTTCATCCTACAAATACTTCAAGCAATACAAGACCAGATACTGACACACCACTGTCACCAATATTCACAGCAGGTAAGGTAAGATGAATTTACCATGACAAAAGCACAGCATTCAAGAATTGAGGAAAAACTGACCTTGGGAAAGCAGACAGTTCCTGTTCTTCAACTCTGGATTCAGCACCAGAAAAGCATGAGAGCTGCTGTCACTGCCCAGGGCTTATAGAAAGTACGAGCAGAAAGGAGGAAATGAGCCAGGCCAGTCACAGCAGAAATATTAGAGGCTTAAGGGGAGTTCCAAAGAGGAAAACTAAGAGGAAGCTCCCTTCTCGCAGCCCCCATAGAATAAGCGTGGGTACCTTCACCTGTTGCTTGCCGCAGCTAAGAAGAGCCTGCGCTTCTCGCTCGTTAGGAACAAAATGATTTATTCAGTTGGAAACTGAAATTGGATGGGAGCATGCTGATAACAATTTTTGGTGCTCCCCAGAATTCTCTCTCTTTTTTTTTTAATCCAGTCCAAATCTGTCCTCAAGTCACACTGTTAAACAGTCTGTCAGCAAGAAAAAAGCAAGCAGTATGCAAACACTCTTACCTCGCAGCTCCATTTGCTCAAACAGAAGTGAAAGTATCTTTCACATGTTCACAAACTCTGCCAACACAAAATCAGTTTGGTATCATCTGCCAGTCTTTTGCCATTGGTCCAAAATGACAAGTACAATGTTCTGTAAAACATAAAGCTTGTCTGGCTTACACATGGTGTTAGAGTTTGCTGGTACCGACATGTCGCAGGCAGCATTTATTCATTTAATGAATCTCGGACTGAGTCACACCTTGCCAGTGCCTATCTGGCATAAGACAAAGATCTTTTTGAAAACGAACTTACTTAATGAGTGTTCCTACCATGATGCCTATAGCTGCTTCTGTGCGGCTCTGCAACCCCGTTTTCCTATTTTTCCATTTTTTAATTTTTATTATACGTAGACCTACACAAATTAGAAAATAATTATGAAAGAGAATTTATTTTCAAATAAGCAAATACTTCTTGTAGTATTATTCTATTAGTGATAGTTTATAACAAAGTTCCAGAGTTTGAAGAGGGAAGGAAGGAAGTGGGATTTGATGAAGACAACGGCATCCAGGACTTGTGAGGTAAATTTTTTGGTCAGCTGCTTGGTAATGATTGGCTTCTGCACAAGGCAGCAGGTCCTATCAGCAAAGCAGCTGCTGACCTGTGTAAGCCTTTTCCCTTTGCGGAGGAGCTCCACTTCCACCAGATTCCACGGGAACACGCTTACTGAGAAGAGATGATGCTGTTTCCTTCCTGGGAGCAGCTGATCATAATAGTCATTGCATGGAAAACCCCTACAACAGTTAAGAGGATAATTGTTAACCCTGTTCTAATGCACAGCACAACTCCACAAGTTATAAGCTCCTTTACCAGCCCTGCAGGCAGATTTCTTTATCAGCTACTGAGGCTGTAATCCCATGAGGTAATCAATGTACTTCGAGAATGAAAGTTTAGGCAACCAAAGAATTCAGCTGTTTACTGAGATTCCAAGTCATAGAAACTACAGTAAAGAGTGGTTGTCCACTTTTTGCACAATGACCATAGCTGTTTAGAAACAGCAGAAAGGAGTTGCTGGAGCAAATCAGAGTTATGGTTCATCTAGTGGACTAATCTGTAATGATGGTCTTAAAGAAGCAGACTGGAAAACGGTAGGCTATGAGATAGCCAAGAACTGCCTAAACTTCTCAGGTGACCATCAGCTTCTGTGCTTTAGTTTTTGCTGATTCAAAATGAAGACACACTGCCCTACTGCAAAAGGAACAAGCAGAATACATCAACAGGTATTGGAAGTACTGCAAAACTGATGTCAATGATGCACTTTGCAAGAGGAGGAAAGCTGGGACTTTCTCACCCAGAAATTTTAAAGATCTTTATTCAGGTAAGAGAAAGAGCTGCAAAACAAGTGAGAAACCTGCTGGTATCAGTCCATTCCTGACCTGACCTGTCTTTGCAGAGTGAAACAGTCATTGAACATATGTCTGAAAGTAAACAAATTGGAAAAAAAAAAGTTAGAAAAGAATTTGCTTCAAAGGAAGTTGAAGTCCAATACGGTTTGAGTCATTTCCTGACAAATTTGTCTTTGAAACAACTTCTTCAAGTTCATCTCCTTCCTACAAAATCTAGGGAACAGTGACAATGGTTGAACATATGATGGATGAAGACTAATGCTTCTGCTGATGCAGAAGGTTTCCCTCTGACACGTCTCTAATTCAAGCTTTGTGACAGAGACACAAAGCGAGGCATGACAGGATCAAGATCTTTGAATGGAGATTTTAGGTGCTACCATTACAAAAATGAGAAGGAGTGGATATCTTTATGAACACTTCAGGGATTTATTTAAAATAGAAAACAAACTATATACACTCCCAGCCTAAGTGACACTAGGCTACTTGCTATGATATACTACATTTAACTATGGCTTCTTGGCATTAATTTGAATGTAATAACAGCACTAAGGTCTTCCAGTTCAGTATTTTCCATCTCACAAACTATCTTAATTTTTTCATTAGCATTTCTTCTTGTACTTTCAGCAATACCCTGAGAAGTGATGCCCAATACTGTATTTTAGGAGAGGAAAAAGGTCACACCCACACCCACAATGCAGTCTAAGGTCCTCCCATCAGTTTTACAGGACTACCTGGGTATTCTATTAAGTATTCTTTTATTCTCCTTCTAGAGTTGCTTGGTTTCATAAAAGTAACTCTGAATACTATAATTTAAGCTGGGGTTCTGTTGTTTTACATAGGATGGACCATGTTAGGATTGTCCCAGCACTACTCCTGTTGTCCATTATATACAACATTAATCCCTGGTGGGCAAGACTGAAAAGTTAAGTGAGTTTAATGCCTCAGAATTATAAGGTCTCCACATTTTTCTCTCTCCTACTGCCCACTAAGAACCTCAAATTTCTTGAATCCAGCTTCGTAAGTCTTTAAGTTTGCAGCAGTCTGTTACAGACATTGCAATTTTTGTGCTTATAGACACCTGAAACTTGCAATGGAGAGCATTCTTCCCATACATGCTTGAAAATGTAAGAAACTTCCCCACATAAGATGTCAAGATGCATCACGAACAAACAACACTCACTATCAATTTTTGGGATGTCAGTTGAGAAAAAATGACCTTACCACAGTCTCCTTAATCTATTTTGCATTTTGTGTTCTGCAAAAGATGGCAAAGAATAAGTCTTATTATGACCTATGTAAATGGATATCTGGGAGCTACCCTGAATGCATGAATCTGTTTTCAGCTGCTGTTGCATTACATTCTGCTCTTTTCTCTTCCTCACCCGCTCTTCATTGATGCACTTTGCACTATGGCACAATGCAATCTCAAAATGCAATAAACAAAAGTAAATCTTTAACAATGCAAAAAAGAAAAAGCTGATTTACCAGAAGTGTACTTGGCTCCTGTTGGCTCATTATCTGGGAAGTTTTGAGGTTTACTGCCACAGAGGTTTAAACAACAGTGGGGAACCAAAGTGTTCAAATACAGGTCCCATTTTTCCACAAATGTCAGAGATATCTTCCTTGCAAGGTCCTCTCTGTCTTTTTCATGGAGCAAGGCTTGATGGTACTCCTTGGATATCACATCTTCTTTCAGCATGAGGTTAAGCAATGCATGGTCATCAGAAGCCGTAGCACCTGAAAGAATCTTCCTTACTCTAGGCAGGATCTCCTTAAAAAGATTCATACCTGCATCAGAGGACGCTTGAAGGAGGTCTGAACAAAAGCTGAACTGCTTCAATTAAAAGAAGAAAAAAATCCTCAGTCAGCATCAAAAAGATGAAGTGAAAAAAAAAAAGTTAAGAGACTATGGCCTGCAGTAGCAGAGGTGTTTCCTCATTTGATTAAGCCTTTAAATAACACTTCCAAGAACAAGTAGCTTCTCCACGAAATGACAAAAACAGCACAATTCTTCCAAGCATTCATAAGAGAGAATTTTCCAAATCAGCAACATAATCACCTGAAAAAATAATTCAAAAACGTTTGTTCCTTTAAAGAAGGACTACTATAGCTGTATCTTTGTCTCCCAGTACAGGTGGAGTGTGGATGCAGTAGTGGGCCCAGCTAGGTCACTGCTAAATCAGAACAGTACCAAAAGCTTCAGTATAAAATATTCCGCAGGAAGGATAGGTTTAAAACTTGGAGACTTCAACACAGGATTTGACATTAGGCTGTGAATGAATTCTGCTTTCACGAAAGTCAAACAAGTTAAAACCAGGTAGAAACTCTGAGGTAGAAAATGATTCCAAATCTGGCTCTGGTTTCTGCCACATCTGAGGTTATGAGAAAGAACAAAGTAACTAGGAAAGCTGGGCATGAGTTCCATATATTCTTATTCAAAGGTAACATACATTCCAAGGGGCAGACACTTTAAATTAAATTCCTTAAACAGAAGTTTTCAAGTCCCCAGTTCAAAAGAGTATCAAATTTTCCATACCACCAAAGTTTAACAATAACTCCAAATCTACTTCCACCTGAGCCCTCACCTCAGCTCAAAACTAGTAAGAAATCTTTCTTAATACTACCTTCTTGAGTCATTTCTTGTTCTTCAGTTGCAGAATAGGCAAAGTTTAATTAGAACACTTCTAAAATTCACAGAATAGTTGAGGTTGGAAGGGACCTCTGGAGGTCAGCTGCTCCAACCCCCTTGCCTCCACCAGGGCCACCCAGAGCTGCTGCCCAGGCCCATGCCCAGGCAGCTTTTGGAGATCTCCGAAGAGGAGACTCCACGGCCTCTGTGGGCAGCCTGTGCCAGGGCTCTGACCCCCGCCCAGCCCAGCAGTGCTTCCTGATGCTCAGAGGGAACCTCCTGTGCTCCAGTTTGTGCCCACTGCCTCTGGTCCTGGCACTGGGCACCACTGAACAGAGCCTGGCTCCGTCCTCTTTGCACCCTGCCTTCAGGTATTTACAGACATTGATGAGATCCCCCTGAGCCTTCTCTTCTGCAGGCTGAGCAGTCCCAGCTCTCTCAGCCTTTCCTCACAGAAGAGATGCTTCAGTCCCGTCATCATCCCTGTGGCCCTACATTGGGCTCTCTCCAGTATGTCCAGGTCTCTCTTGAACAGGGGGGCCCAGCACTGGACACAGGACTCCAGGTGTGACTTCACTGGTGCTGAGCAGAGGGGAAGGATCACCTCCCTCCACCTGCTGGCAACACTTTGCATAATACAGCCGAGAATACCAAAATAAGTGCTTCTTAATGCTGACTCATTTTCCTTATCTCCATTTAAAAGCTTCTAGTTACTGATCTATATGACATGTTGCAGCTTCTTATGTTTAGGTGTTGTTTATGTTTGGGGAGGCATTTTAGAATATAAGTAACAGAGTTATAAAGACAGCAGTGGGTAAATAAACAATTACCCATTACTGACAATTCAGTTTACACTATAGCTTTTTTTTTTTTAACTTTGTTTTTAAATATCTGATTGCTACAGCAGAACATACAGCTTTAAAATACATACTGCGGCAAAATTTCTAGGGTTCTATGGGGGCTTACAGATGGGATCTTTAACATCCAGTCTGCTACATGGCTGCCTAAACAAGCCTGTAGGCTGAGTATGGGATAAGGATTCAAATATCTGAATACTTTTCTCTTTATTTGCTTTTCAGTTTTACCACCTTGAATATTGCCATGATTTCTTTTCACCATCAGACATATTTGAAAGTGAAGCAATAATTCCACCTCATTAGAAACAACGCACTAAGAGGAACTTGCTAAATCTTTATAGAAGTTTGAAGTACACAACTGCAAACTCTGGTTAAGATCTAAAATATCTTTGTAAAAGAAAAAGAATTTCATGCTTTTTCCGAATGTTATGTTCAGTATCAGGAAATACATGCAAAACACAAGAAAAATAAGCTACTTCATTATCTAGCAGTACAATTTTGACTTGCAGTGCAGGTAGGTAACAAGTTTTACTCTAACTACATAATTGGCAACTGAGAAAAGCAAATTAATTTATTTTCCTTAGGGGAAAGCAAATCCCTTAGATTTTAGATTTTTCAGGCATATTGATGTTTCACTCATGCCAAAGAATGTCTTTTAAATGTATTTTCCTTTAAAGTTGCTGCCTACATTGATTCAAAACAGGAGAGAACATTAGTCTTGTTGAAGTATGAGCAGGAATATGGCTCTACTTGCTCAGAGTAACACTGAAAAAGACTGTTTCCCTACTCTTATCAAGTTAAAACTGCACTGAATAAGATGCCTCCACTTGTACCATCCTGTGAAGCAGAGCACATGCTGAAGGCAGCTGGAGGTCTGCCTTGCAGAAAGTTGGGAACTGTTTGCTATCATAGCAATCCTGAATGAGCTTACCACAGATTGGGGCAGTCTCAGTCTCAGCTTCTGCAATCTGTGCTCTTGAATGGATGTGATAGACTAAAAAAAAAAAAAAGTATTGTCTCCATTAGTTGACCCAGGAGGTTTTCAGAAACCTTTCTTAGCATCATCAGTCACGTTCAATAATATAATAATGCGTGGATGGCAGATTTCTTTCTGTGGGCAAAGAACTCACATCCATGGCATAGTTTCCTCCAGAGGCAGACAAGCAGATAAGCAAATAGCTTGTGATACTTTATCAGGATTGCCACTTAAGCATGAGGAAAGCAGAATTTCTTTACGTGTTTCACACCTTAAGCAGTTTCTACCTGCAAATGTACCCAGGGAAAGTCCCGCACAAAGAGGAGATTAGAGGCTTTTCAACCCAAATACAATATTGTTTTGTTTTGTTTTTCTGTTATACTTAGATTTGCAACAGTGGGATTTCCTTTGCACAGGTGTTAGGGTATAAGGATTTTAATTGGTCCCTGTTTTACTCTTCCTACACATTTTCAGGATTTCTGAGTTTTCCAAAAATATCTGCAAGGTCATCAGGTGGGATGCATGCTCTTTATACAGCTGCCCCCAGCTTTTGCTGGCCTATAGGCAAAGATACCTAGCAAATAATGCACTAGACTTTAGTGGCTTTGATTTTAAAAAATGATTATCTTGTAGCTGTGAGCAAAATGAGGGGAAGGGGACTACAGTGGCATTAAGCTTTGAAAACTTCACTCAACTTCAAGCGCTGCTAATTTGCTGTTTTGACAAAATGATTAAATATGATTTCTATTTCTGCTTTGTTTTTGCATTTGTAAAATCAAAACATTCTCTTACTATCTCGACACCAGGTAAAATCTACTAAGGCTCGTGACATACCCAGATGCCAGGTACTGAAGGCCATAACCTGGCCTACATTGGTACACTTTCAGCTGTTTCACTGTCCCTAGGAAAAACAGTGAAATTAATTACCAACATTTTACTATGGGTATTTGGATTTCAAAATTAGCTGTAGACTAATATTTACTTAGAAGTGATACTTCCTCTCAACGCAGAGAAATCAAAAGCACGAGTTCTCCTTTTTAACTAACTTTCCTCTTTAAAATGTATCATAGCACAAACAATGCGTGTGAAAAAGAGAACTAAGTCAGACTGTACATTTTTGCTATACGCTGCTTATGTTGCCACTGTTTAGCACTTCCTATAGCTAAGGCAGAGCACTGGATTTCTTCTCCTTTGGACTTTGAGAGAAGACTACCATAACAATCCTTAAAAAGAGATACAGCTACTATGCAACATCTCTTATCTACATAAGCATATGTGTCAGTTAGACAGAATCCTTAAAACAGGAAGGGAAGCTGTTGAATACACACATTCATCTGTGAAGCAAAGAAATGAAACGCTGATGCCAATATACTATACAGCTTGAATCATTACAAACAGAAAGCAAGGAAACTTGCTAAACAGACTTTTCAGTCTGAAAAATTGCTCAACCAACAGTCTGTTAGTGTTATTCAGCCTGGATAAAAGGAATCCAAAACAAAAATTCTGGTATTGAATCGAATTTATGGGCAGAGACCCTAGCTGATTGGAAAGCCAGAGACAACAGCTCATTCAACATTAAAGGAATTTTCAAGGAATCAGAGTTCACTCATAATACAGTATCCACTGAAATCAATTGGGTCTTTGCAGCAACATCCATGAGCATTAGAGAATGCTGCCCTCACTGAATGTCTAGTTACCAGCATCCCCCCTAACTTTGTTACATTTTACAATGTTGGAGCCTGGGAACTTACTTTGGGTGACTATTAGAATGGAGACTTCTGTTACCAATGTATTTTTTGTCATGCATACACACCCATGATATCTTAAAAAATTCTGCCAAGGTTTACAGCTCTTAATTTAAAATCTTTTATGTCTATTATGAAAATGACTTCCATTAGAAAAGTAAAGATGCAATATTATAGAAGATGTTTTCAACATAAAAGGTCTGTCTTTTAGATCGCAGCTGGTTATTTTTCCCCAGAGCTTATTTCTAAAATATCCAATTAAATCTTTTCCCTACTTCCTCACCTCAGAAAGCACCTGTGCTTCCAATGAGGTGTAAAAGTCCTTCAGCATCCTTCCACACTGACGCCTCTAGTATCACCTACTATATTGCTTCCCAAACGCTATGATGAGCCTCAATACTGCAGTATGAATGCTGCAGGTGAGATACATAGATACATAGAGCCCAAGGTAACAGAGTACAACACTGCTGGTCATACTGGCCGTTTCCCCAGAATATAACTGTCAAAAGGTGGGGAACTTCCAATCTAGCAAGTGCAAAGAAAGATTAGGACCGCAAGTGTTTGTGATCATTCAGAATCTCCCAGAACATCAGACAAACATCTCAGAAGACTGATGGAGCAAGGCAGGCTGAGCAAAAGAACTGTTAGATGACTGCTTGGCAAAATCCTGATTGACTTTACCTTTGAGAGGCATTTCTGCAGAAATGACCTTGTTTTTTTGGTTTTATTAGTCTGGGATATCCAAGTTTGCTGCCAGTTTACCACAAACATTCAGTGGAATTCCTCTGCTTCCTGTAAAATATTAAAGTTAAACTCATAGACCTCATGTTTTTAGCTTCATAGCATAAATAACAACAACATAACATAAATTTGCCAGTGAGCTTGTGCAGGCCAGATCTGTTGTTGTGCTAAGAGGACACAGCTACCACAAAGCTCTCTTCATGGAGAATTAGGCAGATATATGTAAACAAAGACATGAAATGTTTTCAGGAGCAAGGTATCATATTTTCTAAATCACCTCTGTATTGACAGGCAGACATTTAAACCATTAATTCCACCACTTTCTTCCTCACCTGAATGCCAGTGATTCATTACTTGCACTGGCACTAGAATGATGTGTGAAATTTCTCAGTGAAGAACTGCAACAACTGAAAACTAAATTAACAAAAATTTGCTGGTGTTCAAAACAAGCACTGCTCACTTACAAGCATACTGTTATCCTACTACACTATTTCTTACCAGCACGCTGGGCCTCTATGATCTAAATTTCAACAGATTCTGTTCCTGTTCCACCTGGGAGGAGCTCCAAAGCTGATTGCAGAGGGGCTCTATTATTTCTCCTGGACTTCTCCATGCCCTTAGACAAGTAACTGGGAAAGTTGAATGTGGGAATGTCCGAAAGGGATCATCAATCTTAGATCCCTGATGGCCTGCTCACTTGTAGAGCACCAACAAGTTGTGTCAGAAGGGAAGACAGTGCCAGGGAACGCTCCCTTCTGGGCTTTCTTAAGCAACAGTTTTCCTCCCTTCTTCATGTAACAATGAAAAACAGCTGATCTCTAGGTTTCAATACATAATTGTTCACAGTGCAGAGAATAGACATTTAGACAGACTTGTTGAGAAAGAATCAAAACTGGTTTATGGAAACAAATACAAAGGAGATTTTAGGCCATCTGCATTTATGAAAAAATTACTATAGTTACATTACATGACTTACTCTCTAGCTTATGCAAAACTGTCCAGTTACTCTAATTTGTGATGTACCTGAGCATAGTATTTCTTACTGATAGTCTCTTTCAGAGACATTTCATTTGTTTTAAAAGCTGCCTGATGTTTGTCCCTATCTATATGACCTCACCTCTTTGAGGAGAACAGCAGAAATGAATGAATTTCTTCAACCAGTCCTGCCCACATATGCCTGCTCCAGAAGGGTCAGCAGAGCTTTCCACACTTGCCTTGTAGAAACAGTTACATGTGGGGAACATTCCTGACATGACTTGTACTCATTCTCTGGAAAATGTTACAGATCTACCTTGTTTTCCATGGCAGCATCATCATTGTGGGTTTCATCACAATTAAGAATAACTGCAAGTCCCATTGATAGATGTTGTTCTCACCTGGGAGAGGAGAGGTAGAGAGAAGGTAAGAAATTTCAGCAGACTTTCAATACAAATTTCCACACGAAACAGCATGACCATGACAGCTAACAAGGAAAAAACTGTGACACTTCTCAGGGTGGGGAAGCCATCACTGTATGTGCAGAGTTACCTTCCCTGCTTGTCTTCGGAAAAGAAGATAACACCTCTTACACACAGGAAAAGATAATACCTTAAAGACAAGGTATTTCAACAGGAAGCCATGGTTGGAATGCAAAGTGTTTTCGCTAGCAGTTGGCTGCAGCTACATGCTCTGCAAGCATGCCGTGAGCACCAGGACCTCAGCAACATCCAGCCGCTCCCTAGCCTACAGACTGAGGGAGATACAGAGAGGAACTCTTACTCCTTCTCTTGGTTTTCAAGAAGTCTGCAAGTGTCACAAAAATGTGCAGATCTCTTGCCAATAGTTTCAAGACAGGCAGTGCATAAGAGTATTCATCTTGTTAAAGAATGACCTGTCATTTATCTACAGCTGAGAGTAATTACAAAAATTGAAGAAATAGAAAAAAGAATTGCATACCCTGTCACCACCACTTGGACTTCACATAATTAGTCCAGTACATGGAGCACTGGAGCACGTGACAAAAATTGTAATTCCCCTTACACTGAAATAAAATAAGCAAGAATGGGAAACAGAATACAAATGCAAACCCAAACCAACAAGGAAAAGGATGTGTGCAAAACCACAGCTCTGTGTCAAGTTTCAGAATGATGGAGATGAGAAAACTGGGCAAAAACACTACACTGACAGTTGAAGAAATCATGTATTTTAGGGGCTTCCCTACAGCATTTCTGATTTGTGTCAACCTTAACACTCTAAACACAAAAAATACTAAAATACACATCAGTCACAGTAGCTCTATCTTTAGTCACTTGTATAAACTAGCCTTTACCACTACTTTCATTCCAGTAGCTGTGCTGTTTTCCCTGTAACTGCAGCCAGCACATATGATGATCATAGACAGTCACACAGCCATCTTCAGGAGCTTTGGATCCATGTTTCTGCAGCCCTGCAATGTGATCTCAGGGCTGCTCGGCCATGGGGATGGGGAGCTCTCAAACCCTTCTGTTGAAGCTGTTCTACCCTGCACAAAGGATGAAACCAGACAGTTAGTGCATTCTGAAAAACAAGCAGGTTTGGGTTCTTGCTCTTCCTCCAAGGTTTATTTCAGTATCTTTTTTTGGTGATTCTCTATAGATTCTGGTTTAAAAAAAAGATGTGGATCATGAATTCAGGTCCATTCACAGGAGGAACAGATGCTTCAGCCTCCAGTGTGAGAGTCAGGCAGAACAGCTTTCATGAGAACAGCTGAGGGGGCCTCCAGAACAGCCTTAAGCTTCCTCCTCTCCTAAGCCAGGACGTTGATGTTTGGCACCTTTCAGGTGACAGAGGGAATTTTGGTCTCTTCTTAAGCACAGATTCCATTGAAAAGGGGCTCATAGGGCACTGTTAAAAGACAGACATGAATCGTGCTTTGGTTTTGCCAAAAGAGATTGGGACCCTACCCCCAGGAGAGGTTCAGAGCTGTGTGCTACATGTAGGGTGAGTTATCTCCGGTAGCATCTTGAAAAGAATGTGCAAGTCAATGTGCTGGACCCTGTCCCAAGATGCTTAATATTTCACAGTTTATATGAGGGATTGATATACCTAAAAAAAGCAACAATCCTGAGTACCTCTACCTCTTTGTATGATTCAGGACTATATAAACAGCATGGATTCCTCAGACACCTTTTCAAGTTCTCTGTGATTGAGTACAAGGAATTTTAGGGAGCTGAAGCTATTCAGTGAACCAGAAAAAAGTTATTAGCAAATTAAGTAAAGATACTATTGAATAGAAATGCTACAGAAGCAGGTACCAGTCTGCTTCACAGAAATCTGCAGGTCAAAAGAATTTGAGAATTGTAAATACAGGTTTCTGCTTTCACTGCATCACCAGATTAAGAACCCTTTCTTATTTCTCTTTTANACAAAGGCAAGCAAACATAGCAGAAACCACTTAACCACAGTGTCTACAACAAAAGATGAAGTAGACTTTGCCATTGAAAGCTGTGGTTGAACCGTCCAGAAAGGGCATCAGGGATCTGAACAGAACTATGCAGATACTGCTATCAGCAAGAAGAAAAAAATAAGCTAACGAATAAGCAGCTTACAGTTTTTATAAGTAACTTCACCTTTTACAGAGAAAGCAGTAGAAGCAACAGTACTCAGTCACTTTTCCTACTAACTTCCTGTTGTACTAAGTTTCTCAACTGTTTGATTACATTTAGGGACTTTTTTTTTTTTTTTTTTTTAAATAGGTTTAGATTATTTTTACTCAGCAATCCCACAGAAGACTGGCTCAAGTCAGCAAAAGTGTTGGATATTTCTGTGAGCATGTACAGGCCTTTTAAATTTATATAGTGAAGGAGGTAGTTGACCTCAAGCATCAGTTCTAGTGAAATCAGAAGACCGCAAGTCTGGGACATGAATCCTGCCCCTGCTTACCACAGTGGATCTGTGAAGTCACTTACACCAAACTTTTGATCATTCAAGTTCCTTATTTTTGGAGTTCCCAAACTGAAAAAGAAGAGATGATTCGCAGAAGTAACAAGTACCAAGAACTGCAGCTGAGAATGTCTGAAACTTTGAATGTATCAAGAGATGTATAAAGCTAAGTGCACTAAAAATCTGCATTCCAAGTGCTGGGAAGCAATGCACCCCAACCTGGAAGACAGCTGATGTTTTTTGCTTTGTTCTGCCTTTGTTTTCTCTCATTCTATGTGACTACAGCACAGTCTGATCAGAAAAAGATACTGAAGTAAACTCGTTAATAATTGCAAAGCATTTTGTCTCTGAGGTAACTGCACCAGAGATTCCTACAGGATGAGTTAAATGAGGCCTAAAGCCACATGGTGAATACAGAGAATAAAACAATGTAATTTTTTCTTGATTTTTTTCCTCACTGAAAGGAATATAGACAGTATTGTTCATTTTAGAAATAAAACTAGTTAATGCACAATAATGGGTATTTATGCCCCTTGAGATGCTTAAAAATTAAGGATCAATACAGTTGTGGTTTTTTTTTGTTTTGTTTTTTTAAATTGGCCATTTATATTTAGGGCCCAAACCTTTTCCACTTCAACATGTATTTCAGTTACCCATTTCTTACTGATCAGGTACTGACAGCAGAACTCGATCTCTACTCTGAGAGTGCATTGCTACATATCACCCAACTGAAAGACACTATTCTGATCTGTCAAGTGAATGCTGTGTTTTCTCTTCTATTAATACAAAACTGCCAGTTACAACAATTCGGGTATGTACAGCCAAAAAATTGCACAGAAATTGGTTTGGGGCCAAAACAGAAAATCGGCTTTTACAGATTAATTACAAGGCAACGCTATTAAAAATTTATCAATTTAATACTTTCTGTAATTTAGCCTATCTCCTTAAAATTTAAGCATTCTATTGAACCCCCATAAGCTCCATATGTGTATCTAAAACAAGTGAGCTGAGTTATTCGTGAATTAACAATATTTTCAAGTATTCTGTTCCTCTGTATATTAAACTGTAACTGAGATACTTAAATCACAGCAACCACTACCGAGTTACTCAAAATATCCTTGTGCAGTGTAAAGGGCAAGTCTCTGAAACCATGCCAGTGTAAATTCCGGGAAATAATCCAAAGAGAAAGAGAAATCAGCTGACTTCAGTTAACCGAGTCAACAAAACAATTATTCTTAGAGGAGGTTCTATTTATTACATGTGAAAGAAGTTGAAAGAGTGAGAGATTCATACCAGGTGTATAGCACTGATAACGCCCTACAATAAGAAAGTCATTATTTGTTCTGGGGTGAGGACTGCCCATAGATTAACGGCAAGTGCACAGCAACAAGTGACAGTTTTGAAGTATTTTATGCTATAGATCTTAGCAATTAGGTGAAATCTTAATATATTTCAAAAGTGGTCAAGGTTTTCCTGTGTATAAACGTGTCCCCCTTCAAAACCAAACCACAATTCTTAATTTACTGTAACTGAATCTTCAACATGCCATTGAAGCAGTATTTGAGGATTTATGTTACCTTTACTGTGTTGCTAATCTTTTCACAGTTGAAATCATTTGTATTTATGAGAATAGGACAGTTTGTCCTGTGAAATACTAGAAAACACTAGAAACTGCTAATGAACAATGTTTTTCTAATAATTCCCAAATTAATTCCTTTACAACTGTAAACTGCAGACCAGTTCTAAACCTGAAGAACTCATTTGATCAATGATTCCTTTCTAGCTGCTAATTTACTTTAAAAGAAAACAATAACCCATACAACATCTTCAATAATCACAGAACATAATTTGACATAGCTTTTTAGAGAATGTTACTAAAATCACTTGCATGGCATACTGATAGTCTTCTGGGGGATTATTTAAGAGTTTGTTAGGAAAACAGATAATCCCTGCAGTGAATCAGTGGAGACAAGCACTGAAAGGAGGGAAAATTAAAGAAACATTTATCCATTTTAAAATTAAAAGAACAAAACCATGGGTTCTGCTTCTTTCTTCAGTTGTATCATTCCATAGCTAATGAAGTCAATTAGCAGCAACAAAGTAGTAAAACAAATAGCTAATGCTGTGACTGGCTAATTTTCTCCTCTCCCACAGAAGCATTGTCTTTCCTGAAAAGGGATTTAGCATACAGTACTTGCTGGGACCTTAGAGTAAAAATTCAACAAGTCAGACAATCTAGCAACATTATAGAATTACTAAATGCAAACAATCCAACTTGCTGGCAGAACTGCACTGACAGGTGAAAGAAAAGCTGACACAGTAGCTAAAATGATTAATCTGGCACCTCCACTAGTGAATACCCGTTACTGCAATTCCAGAGCTGCTTCCGAGTTAGAAGCCGGCTCTATTTAAGTTGTTGCTAATACATTCTTGTAAGCCACAGTGCCTGTCGATACAGTAAGTGAAGTATGTGTCAACAACTTCAGGTATGTACAGATTTATTTAATAGCTGTATCTCATGACAGGGCTCAGAGATTAACTGTCTCCTTTGGGAGTGTAAGGCCACCTAAATATTTTAATGTTGTAGGCTATCCACCCAATTACAGACTATCCAAGTTTTTGGTGCAAGTCTGGTGTACTTACTGGCACTGTTTCAGTTAGATATTTTAGAAAAGACGCCTAAGTTGTTATTTGCAGGCTTACGTAATGCTAGTAAGATCTAAAAATGACTAATGTATCAGTTCTGCCTTGATCGTTCACTTCCTACTTATCTGACTGAGCTATTTCCCTCAGTTATTCTGAACCCCGTGAACATTTCACGTTTCCCTACCTATATCCTGAAGCTGCCTCCTTTCACTGTCCTACTGCCTTAACCGCTGCAAAATCCACCTGCAACTTAAACAAAAACAGGCAATTCTCAAAAAAAATCTTTCAACCAAAGGACTGAAACCCCTACGTTACGCTCGTAGTACACCCACAGTACTCGAATCGCTTTGGACTACCTCCCCCGGGCTGCGCGGGCAGGCCCCTGCGGACCGGGCCCAGGACGGGGAAGGGGCGGCGGGGCGGCTGTGAGGGGCGGCGGGTCTCCCGGGCCCTGGCACCGGCTTCAACAGCTCAGCGCGGGCGGGGGCCTCACCCCCGGCGGGCCCGAGCAGGCCGCGCCCGGGGCCGGCCGGACCCTTTTCCCTGAAACACCCCCAGGGGCCGGCAGCCGCCGCGCCTGGCAACGGGGCCGCCGGAGGATGAAGCAGGT
>VXAA01003162.1:58726-76533 GCA_013399115.1 Anseranas semipalmata
GAGGCCCGAGGCCCGGCCGGGCTCCGGCTCCTGCCGCGGGCAGCTGGGGTGCCGCGGGCCCGCGGCCGGCCTGTCCCCAGCCAGGCACCGAGAGGCCCGGCCCGCCCAAGCGGAACGCCCCGGGGGTTATTTAGAGCTATGTGACTTCCGGCGCAGGAGCGTGCTCTAGCATCGCATCTTACACCCAGCTGAGTGGAAGCGGTTATTTTCAAAAAAAAAAAAAAAAAGCAAGCCATCTTTTCCCACCAAGGGATGATGACGTCTGGAACATGGTGTGTCTGATGCTCGCAACTCTTACCTGAGAAAACCCATTGGGCCCCGTCACCTGCAGGGTGCAGCCCACAGCTGCCTCACTGAGGTCCCGGGGGCTGCGCTGTTGTCCCACCCGCGGCTTCTGAAGAATCTCCAACCAAAGACTGTCAAGGGGAAAGGCTTATGTCAAAGGGAATTACACATATGCGTGCTCTCATCAATACTGTACATAATCAGCTTCAATTTCTATTGCTCTCTTCCACTCTGCCTTACTCCAGGTTACTATGGTCCATTACAACATTAACATTTCTTGTAGGCATAAACAAAGTAAAATAAGATCTATTAAGCCTGCACAACTTATCTGAGGTACACAACCAACCAACCACGCAGCTTTACAGTACAATTACTCAGTTTTACTAGTGTCTGGTGGAGCATTTCAGCCCTTCCATTGCACTGGACTTTGCAGCACATGCAGCAGTTGCACACATGATGACCCAGCCAAGATTAACATCCCCAGAACCACCTTGTTTTCTGTGCTTTAGCAGCACTCCGCGGGTGAGATGAAGGTTTGTGGTTTTTTTCATTTGTATTTTGGTGCAGGCTTGGAGTACATGGCCTGAATGGATGAGACTAAACTGAAAAATACAACTTGGGAGCGTCTTGTACACACCAGCCACAGATTCGGTCTGTGGAACTAGTCTAGAGTTAGTGCGAAGTGAAACTGTGCTGAAATATTTGAGGTCCACAGCACCAGTTACTCTGCTGTAGAGATATGTTCCACAGGCTCATGCTACTTGATAGTACAGGCAGATGAAGCATCAGTAAACCATAACACAGTTGACCAACTTTGTTTAGATACTTATTTCATTAAAGGCTGCTCTTTCATACCCTCATTGTGATGACATTAAAAGATAACCTCTTGCTGAAAAATCTTCTGCTATGGAATACAGAAATGAAACTCCTTAGATTCTTCAGAAATATAAAAACAAACTTTTGTGAACAGTCTTGTGCAAACAAGTCTGGTACACACCCATGTACCACAGAACTTTGTCATCTTATAAGGCATAGCAACACGTTCCAATCATTTGCCTTTATTTAATTTTATCTCAATGTCACACATCTTGAACTTGATTAGAGTTTGCATAAGCCATGACAAATTGTGCATTTATGATTCTCCAGCATACATGCAAGTGCTCTTTAAAACCACAAGGTGCGTGGATAGTGATTTAGTTGGTGGCTGCTTTCATAAGAGAGTTAGGAGGAGAGGGATAGCTTGCACAACCTTTGCAGTTCTGTGCAGTGTAAAACCATTTGTTCTGGATCACTTAGGAGCATGTGATCGCTTCTCTTTCAAATCAGCCAAATAACACAAAATGATCAAGCCAGAGAGACTGTTTGTTCAAAATTTGCTTGAATACATCTGAAGTATCAGACAGGAGGCACAGGGAGCAGCTGCCATGGCACTTTGAGCAGGTACTTGGAACACTTCCTGGGGTTGAGGACTGCACCTTAGGGCTGAACCAGTTTGATCCCTAAATATGGAATACAACTAAATTCATAAGAGCTCACTCCTATCCTAATAGGCATCATCCTTGCAAACAGAACAAATTTTAATTATATAATTGGTAATCATTCAGCCTCATGAAAAGGTAGTGTGCTTTTAAAGCCTATACTGTCTTCCATTAGTACAAGAAATCATGTTAGTTAATACAACAACTTCTTAATGCTATCATAATTCTGGAAACTATCTTTTAAAAGATTATAAAGTACAATTGATTTGAATATAATTCACTTGAAACTGTACTGTTTATGTCAAAAAGCATGCAGATGCGTTATCTTCAGGCTTTAACAACTTTATCAGAGATTATTTGTTAAAAACTCTGGTTTTATATGGTAGGAGCTGTAAGCTTAATCTGATGGCTGCGAATTAGGGAAATACGTATCTATTTGTTCTACTAAATGAGGAACTGAACAGTTTATTTACTGGATTCATTTAGTTTCAGATTTATTTTTTATTTTTTTTAGCATAAATAGGTAGACATTTTCTGAGACAGAAAGCCATCCAAAGAACAACATGCAAGTTTTGACATGTCTACATATTCCTCCCCTGGGCCCTGCAAATCTGCATCTTTGGCTTGAGTACTTATAGCCTTGTGAGAGGACTGATACTGTGTAGTCTCAATAAAAAGCACTTAGGGCTGTAATAAACGTGGGCATCTTGCTCACATACTGTTTTTCAGTAAACAGCTTTCAAACTTTGACATCAGAACAGATTCAGCATTCAAACAGTAATCATCTGACTTCCAAAATAAAGCACCAACTTCTCCAAAGTTGCATCTGTTTCCATATTTGAAACACCAATATAAGAGCCCTGATACTTTTCAGGGTTGCAATCTGCAAGTAGCTTTTATTGCTACAACATACCATTTATACAACTCTTGCATCTTGTTGAACAAGGTCAAGATTTGAAATAGCAAGACAGTATCTGTTTTTGGCAGTTCACAGTACTCCCTCCGCTCCCCCCACCTACCCGTCTGCTTGTATAAAAAAACCCTCCTTTCACTTCAAATGTCACGTGTTTAGTTTTTAAGTCAGAAGAAGTTTTTGGAAAGTTTGAGGTTAGTGGGGGCATGATCAGGAGTAAATGTAAACTTCAGCTGTGTGTCATTCTTGCTTCTCCGGTCAAGCGCGTTTACTACTACAAGCACAATATTTCCATTATAGAAGAGTTAATTTCTAGAATAGGTACACAGTATTAATATTACAATATACATAACTTAAATCTAATTATAATTTAAATTTGCAAGGAATTATAATTATTGTATATGTGTCATTTTTTAATATACATAATAGAATACTTAAATAGTTAATTATGGCTTGGGCCATACTACTATTAATTATTTAAAGAGGTAGAGGGGCTTAAGGAGACAGTCACTGGTGGAAATAAACCATCTTATTTGAAAAACAAGTTTTATTCATTATAGTTTCAAGGGCAGAAGTTACTTAAATGGAATGTCCTCTAGTTAATTGTCATTTTAAACTAACACAAACATAACTGCACAGAACAAGTTTTTGTACTTGGTATATTACCCTGAAAAATTTTCCATGCTTATTATAGCATCCCTCAAAACCTGTGTCTTACTGTACAGGCCAAAATTCAGTTGTATAGTTAGTTCTTCTGTGAAAATTTCCCTGTATTTTGTAATAGACAAAATTTTGTTTGATAAGCAAAAGCACAAATATCTAGTGAAATTAATGAACATTCATTCAAAAGAACTGTAAACTTCCTTAATTGTACTCTCTCTGTAAAAGGAAGTATTCTGTTTCAGTCATTACATATGAAGGTTCATTTTGTCTTATGCTATATCTTTTGTTTTGATATATATATATATTTTTTAAACTACAGAGTTCCCATTCCTGTTTTCAAAACACTTTTGGAAGGCATGAGATCTGTCGTAATTCCTTTGTGCCTTGCTGCACTGATTTCAGGGAACAAGGAGTTTGGAGTACAGTGTTGAATACAAACACTAGATTCCTTCATGCAGTACCAAAGAAAGGGATGAAAGAATGCAGATTGTGTTCCATCTTTGAGGAAGTTTTAACATAAACAACACATTCCATCTTTTAGCTGTAGATTGGAGGTTGATTATTGGAAATATTATCACTTTGATAATACATCAACATATGAAATCATAGCAGCTACAAATCAAGATGCCATTATAGACTAGAAGTAGTTGTGTTACACATTGTTAGCAAGTATGGTAACTTTCCTTCTTGTCCCATAACTTTCTAAGTGCTCTGTCTTCTTTTTCCAGGCACCCACTGGCCACCTTTTTCCACCTGTTTTTCCGAGTGAGTGCTATTATTACCTACTTGTTCTGTGACTGGTTCAGCAACAGCTTTGTTGCCTGTTTTGTCACTATTCTCCTTCTTCTGTCCTTTGACTTCTGGTCAGTTAAGGTAAGATGACCCTGAACAGTAATTACCTTTGAAAGTATTATGTGCCATTAAATTAATAATAATGGAAGTTTTTTACTGAAAAATGTGACAAAAACACCAATCTGTTGATTTATTAAACACATCTAGTGCATTTTATTGAAGACTTTTACATATCTTTAGTCACTGTCACCCATGTAAGTTACTAACATGGTGAGAAACTTGCCCTGCCACAGGCAGATTTGTCTGTATACTCTCCCTCTTAGGAGAAAATAAATTAACACTAGCTTTCAGCAATGGATGCCAAAGGATGCCCAAAGCCACCATTCTGTGCCTCAGTCCCAGTGCGTAGGAGCTGTGGAACACGCCTGGGAGCCCAGCCATGGCACCAGTGCCCTAGTGATGGGCAGGCCGGTTGGTCACACCAGCCCAGAATCCCCAGGGGTCCAAAGTGGAAGATGGCTTTTGTGCTGAAGTGAAGCACTGATGTGCCTCCAGCATACTGAAAAATTCTAATATTCAACCAGGCGCAAAAATATTTTTTTAATTTGTTTGCTTGATTCCAACCAACTCACTTACTTACAATTAATCTCATTTTTTTTCCTGTGTGTTTTTGTTTGGGGTTCTCCTCTCTTACTAAGAATTTGTTTATCAGAAGCTTCTCCAAATGACTGACTTAGGAAGGGTACAACCCATAATTTCTTACTTAAATCAATGTAATTGTGCTAGTTATCATATTAGGAGAACAGGCCTTTAAATTTCTATTTACTTGTCCATCGTTAGTGACTGTTGTGCAGAAGCTGACATAGCTTTTAGAACTAAGTTTAGTATTTGATAATGATTTTATTAAGACAAGCTTGTCTTTATTTTAAATGTTGTCTGACAAGTGAATTATGCAACTGGTTAATGCAAGTAATTGTTTCTGTCGCTAGAATGTGACAGGAAGACTCTTGGTTGGTTTACGTTGGTGGAACCAGATTGATGAAGATGGAAAAAGCCACTGGGTATTTGAAGCAAAAAGGGTAAGAATGACAACAAAAACAGGCACAGGACAAACAGAATGCATATGAAAGCTTGTAAAGCCCATACTACTTCCAATAAAGGAACAAATAGAGCATCTTTAACAGTTACTTTTTATCTAGTTGCTTTAGAAGGCAGTGCAAGTATTCAACTGCAAGCACACCAGATTGTCAATTCCTGGAAATATTTAGCAGAAAACTGCTCTTGCAACATTTCCATCATATGAATCAGCAGAATAAATATTAATATCATGGCTCTATACATGAGACATTGCAGGTAGTTCTACTATTTTATTTTCAGGCGAGAACAACTTGTAATAAACACATCTTCCCATCGTTAATTACAAAACAGTTCTCTTCAGGGAAGAGCTATGTTGAAAGCAAGGCTGAATAGTTCAAATTCAGTTTTTAAAAATTAATTTTTTAAAGTTTTACACATGCTCATGGAATATGCTGGGGAATAGAACCCAGATCATAGAGCTTTCTAACACTGCTAGCACTCCCCCAAACACCCTGAGCAAAAAAACTATCAAATGGCACTTGGCATTGCTGCCAGAGTCAAGACTGCATTTTTCATGTTGGTTTGCCAACACTCCATCCAAAATCCCATTGAGGCAAGAGCCTTGTAGAACAACACTTCAAGTGCTACACCCTAGGACATCCCCTTCATGCAAATCCAGCTGTGCACACAACCCAGGTACTGAGCCCAGTGCAAAATACTCCAAAGATGCAGGCCTGGAGTGCCCTCTTGCAGCCCTGCTTGCGGTGAGGTTGCAGCCTGGCAGGCATGCAGTAGGCAGTGTGGCTGCACACCAGTAGGATAACAGATATCAATTTTCTGCCTGGAATTTAAGTGAAATCTAGAATACAGTCAAGTCTGCAGGAAAGCAGAGAAGCTAGAAGGCCTCCAGAGTATCTTAGTTTTGTTGATTCCAGGCAGTAAGCAAGAGCTTCCTTAGCTCTTAAAAGCAATGGCACTCATAAAATGACCTCCTGCCCTCAATATTACTAAAAATGAGTAAGTTCATTGCCTAGGTCACTTACTGCAGTTTGTTAATTCTAGCCTAGAAGCACAAAGTCAACTCCCATGTATGGGCTCAAGCCTTCCAAAAATTCTGGCAAATAATGATTAACATGAGAATCATAGTATAATAAATAATTAGGGCAGATTATAATTTAGTCATGGCTTGTCCATGATAACTGGTTTATCACTGCAAAGTCCTGGAATACACACAATCCTCTTACTTCCCAGAGTCAGGTGTTCCCCACCTCCCTTGCCAGTCCTCTGGCAGCTTTTTTAAATCTCTTCCTCTACAGGGTGGATTTACTTAGAAATATTCCAAGTCACTCACCACCAACAAGCAGCCAATTCCTGGTGCGCTGCTGCTGTGACAGAAGGTCAGTCTAGAAATCCCATCTGCAGCTGAAGTTTACTGAAAGACCCCTAACACCATCCCAACTATGCTCCCATATCTTTGAGAGGGCTGCAGCCTTTTGTAATCTTGCTCATCAAGTTAATTAGGTCTTTCAGGTGTGGAGTTCTCAGGTGTATCAACTTTTTTTTCCCCGAATAGTTAGTGCTAATTTGTCAGTAACTCTGGATACAGGTGATGAAACACTTTTATTGACTCAGAACATCTTTCTTTTTCTGTAATTGTGAGGGCGCAAAACAACATTATTCTCTGGATCTCTGCAACATCACTAGTTTAGAGTGTATTTTAAAAAATTAAAGACACCTTGTAATTAATGCATCTTTGGTAAGATAGAGTAGCTTAACCATATTTGCAAGTTGGATGCCACCATCTGTCTAACATGGGATGGATGGATGAATCTTATTTTCACATGGAGAACTCCAGATACTGAACTAAGAGGCTTTTCAAAGTCCATGCAGTTTTCCTTTGCTGTTGAGAAGCTCTTATTTCAGAAGGTAGCACTAGGTGATGGTTGAGTGGTCTGATGTTTAGAGTGCAATTTTGAATTCTGGTCTCCCAGGAAGGATCAAAACCTTCTGAACAATTCTCTCCATAATTTGTCTTAAGTGTTAGGAACTAACAATGATCCTTTTGGGTTGTGCTGACCAGAAGAAATCTGCAACCTGGGTTTTTTTGCAGCCTGCCTTGATGCTTTAGCCCTCCCTGAAGAACATAAATAGAGCACCTTGAATGATGCCTCCTTCAGAGAGATGCCAGCAGTCGTTGTGGTACCCAACACTAGTGTTACAGAAGAGGCATTTTGAAGCCACGTCTTAATTTATCGAATATCAATGGACTTCATACGCAAAACCGAATTATTAGTTTAATATAAAAATAAGCCTCACACAAGATTTAAATTAAGCTATGTGTGTTTTTATGAAAGGTGTAGAAATGGGCACTTTCCTGAGAATTTCATTGTCTGAACTGGAACCAACTGATTAATCCTGTGTGGATCTTTAAAGTTTGCTTGTTAGCACTTGGAATAGATGCTCATTGCCATTTCCACATTAGATATAGTTTTTCTGATGCTACGCTGATTTTTTTCTCAATACTGTTGACTTGTGTTCATGTTACAAAACTATTCCTCAAAGTACTCACACTGAAGTTCTGCTTGTAACAGTCTTCTGTTTCACCTCTCTGAGGCCTTGGTAAAGTTTGAATCACTTAGTCTTTCTGAAGTTTAAAAGTAATTGTTAGCATAACAGAACTTTTGACTTTAAAGTACTATTAATCTGTAGCATTGGTGGTAACTATCTGACAAAAGGAATGGATTATCTCATTGAAATGAGAAACAGGAAACAGTACATTTTGAAAAGAAAATTCTATCACGTACAGTAGGGCAGCAGGCAGAAAACATGGCATCAGCTACATCTCTTCCTATTGAAACTGCCCTCTATGCACCTAGTAAATGGAATTTGGGTAAAGATGTAGTTTTGTCCATTCCTCCGCCTCTGCTGATTTGTTACTTATTGTGAGTTTTGTCTTTGTGACTAAAAGTTGTGGTAATTTTCTTTCTAGATGTCTACAACAGCTGCCTCAACTGAAGCTGAAGCTCGAATCTTTTGGCTTGGCCTCATTATTTGTCCAGTGATTTGGACAGTGTTTTTCTTCAGCACCTTGTTTTCCCTGAAGCTGAAATGGCTGGTAAGTCTGGGGTTACTGAATGAACTGCAGCTGACAAGCAATGTTAGTTGAGGGAAAACCCAGATCTGTAGTTTTGCAACAATCTTTGTACCAAAATCTCCAACATTACAAAAACCCCACTAACAGCTTCAAGAAGTCACGAGTTTTTTGCAGTCAAGCCCTGCACTCTGGAATGGATTAATAATTTTTAGCCTCACTTTTACTAGGTTATCAGCTCTCAACTACTTTATTTATCTCCTGTAGACCATCTTAAGTGGTTGGCAAAATTGCAGCCTCATTTTTAACTGTAGCAGCTTATTTTTCCCCAACTTCTTTATTTTCATCAAAGGAAACTAATAGGAGAGGACAAAAAAGAAACCAGTGGTGTTGTTTTTCAGGTTTTCACATCTCCTTGGGACTTGAATGTTATTTGCTCTTCAAAGTAAGGATTTCTGGTACCGTTCCCTTTTGAAAGAACCAGTATCATAGTGCTTAAAAATCTTGATAAACTGAGCTATAACTATGTATTTTATAATTACTGTATTGATAAGCCATCTATTCTATGAAGGAAATGCAAAACATTACACATTTTCCTGAACAGGAATTGTACCCCATATATTGCATTATGCTAAGAAACTTTGTGAAATCTTAGCATAATGTTTTCCACTGTAAACTTTTCTATTGAGTGCTTGCATAATCACCATAGAATACATTTTGTCAAGTTCCTAACGGTGCAAAGTACAATTTCATTATTAATTTTTAAAAGATATAAAGTATCTTGCATACATGCTGCCAAATAACAAATAATAGCCAAGATTACATTTAATTACTAAATGAAACAGGAAATTCAGCTATCGGTATGAATCAATTGCAAATCATTAACTGCTTCGTAGTGCCCCAAATGGCATAACTAAACAAACAATAGTTAAAATTAAACCAGCAATATTTAAACCAGCCCCACCTTTAGTTTTGAAAAACAGTTTGCCAAGCCAAGAGCTAGTTGGAGAAGGGACCCGAGCTAGCACTGAAGATGCAGGTTGTTCAGGTGCTCTTAAAACCGAGTAACACAAATGAAGACATGAGAGCTTCCAGGAAACTAAGAAAAACATTGTCTTTTCAGTCAATTTATCAGTCCAATTGGTTGTGTTTTGCCTGCTGGTAAGCCTCTAGCACCACAAAAGGATCAGCTTATTTTCACTACCTGCTAATGATGGGTATTGATTCATATCTATTGATGCTCTTTGTAAATCTGCAAGTTACAGGATCTTACTTGTATCTAATAAGGCATTTGGCAGCTAAACATGTCTGCAGGCTTGCTATGTGTTTGGACGTGAAGCTTTTAGATACAAATCAGGCTTAAAAGAAGTGAAATGATTACAGAATCGGTTGAATAGGTGCTTTTTTGAATAGGTGCTTTTAGGAAAGTAATAAAGTTTTTCAAGATACAGAATGACCTGAGCCAGAAAAGAAAATAATCTTACACTGTTTTGATAAAAAGACATTTTGTAGAAAGGGACTACTGTGGTTAATATGACTGGATCTCTTTCAAGGTCATTCATTATTTGAAGGGATATTCCTTTCTTACAGCACGTATATATAGAGTATCTATACATACATACACACATGTACGCATATATATTCTATGCATAGTCTACATATATGTCAGTATATTTGTCCCAGCCAAACTTTTGTTTGTCCACAGGCTCTTGTTATAGCTGGGATCTCCCTTCAGACTGCTAATTTATATGGATACATCCACTGCAAATTAGGGGGACAAAAAAGCATCAGCAGAATAACTTCAAGGTTTTTCATCACAGATGTTTCCAAGAGTAAGTACCAAGTTGGATTGTCAGCTATAAACCATGAAGTAACAAATGCTGACCTGCCTCATGCTGTTGGTTTTGGCTCTTTCCAGGTATTAGTTCCTAACATATCTTCTGGCAGGGCTATCTTGATTCTCCAATAAGCCTATCTTGTCAACTCTCAGAGGGGCTGTACCCCAAGTATTTCCTCTAAGTTAAATCCTCAGTATGATGCCTTCTGAGATATTATAATGCCTAGGCACAGCTGGAAGAGCTATCTTAAACCCTCAGGCTTCCACCAGCCTCTTCCCTGTTTAAGATTCCTACATACTAGGCTATGGTGACCACCTTTCATGTGTTCATTCTACAGGACAGATGAGGAGAATTTCAGAAGACTGCATTGAAGAACATGGAAAGACAGGCACTAGATAGTCATTTAAGTTAAGGAAAAAATAAAAAGGATGAGCAGTAAAAATATTTATTTATGAAAGCTGTTTTTCATATGAAGTTATTGAAGTAAAGCTCTTCTAGAATTATGCCTGCATCAAATAATGATTTTCTGTTATTTGTGTTTTTAAGAGTCTTTACCAAAGGCTGTAAACCTTTCAGTCTACTTATTTTAAAATAAAACTTTCACCAAAAGGCAGTTTGCACAGGCATGAAAACAATGTATATGGTTTATTCAGAACTTTTATGAACAGACACTTCCTTGAGAAAAACCTGTGAACTAATCTGAAACCATTGGATTATCCTAACTAAGATTAGAATGTAGTCAAAAGACAATGGTCACTTGTTTCATTTTCAAACTACAATTAATAAAATTAAACTACCTTTTCCTCTCGTACACATCACTGAGTTCTCAAAGCTTTGATTCCACAGTAAAAAGAGGAATTAGAGTCATAGAGGGCCACTTGGTTATTTAAGATACCAAATTTTTATTTTTTTAGTATTCAGGCTTAAGATCGAGTAGAAGAAAAAACAAAGTCTTGCAGGAAGTTCAGTGTACTTGTGTGGAGCAGCCACGGTTATGTTTAAGTAATTAAAACACATTAATCTTATTCTGATACCTGTAAGAAAATATTGTATTTGTACTATGATTGTAAGCTGCCTAAACTCTAGTAGGTTTTTACTTTAAAACTGATGCCAATTATAAAAAAAAGACAACAACATCACTTTGAAAATTCCACTCTAAATATAGATCTTTTCCACTGAAAGAAAAAAGATACTTGTGATGTTTTTCAGTAAGAAAGTGGGCATTACAATTAGTCCCCGTGCAGAAGGTAGGGCAAAGCCTACTACATGTGCACGTTAGATTCTTCAGGTACAACATCCCAACATCAGTGAAACGTATTTTACGTTCAACTTTGTGAATAAAATCTTGCATATGTGTGTCTTCAAAAGCCAACTTCATATTTAGGTTATTAGTAAGATGACACTGGATTCAGATCACACCTTTGTAACACAGATGCTCAGTTTTTTTGTTTGTTTGTTTTTTGTTTTTTTTAAAACTTTACAGCAAGATACATTCTATTAGTGAACTACAAGAATCTTAAATTATGGAAATAAAAACCTAAGGCAAGGACATTAATATTAAGAATTTATTTGCAATATACAAAAAAAATACATTCTATTAAATCAAGGCATAAGTTACTTTTCTATAATTATACATGAAGTACATTTTTATTTCACTCATAATTACATAATCTTTTCTTCTTGAAAATGGTGTAGATCACAGTATTCCTGAATCCCTACAGAGACGAGGGAAAAAGCAATATAAATAACATTTCAGTTGCATATCAGGCATCAGCCTGTCTCCTATCAGTACAAATATCACAGGTTAGGCCTTTATTACAGCTAAATGGCTTTAGGAATTTCCCAGCTCTCTTCATATTTTAAAACTGTATATCATCTGCTCTTTAGGTAGTTTTTGTATGTTTTTTTGTGTAATTACAATCTGAAGTGGAGGCAATAATTAGCCAGCTGTATCATACTTAGTAAGCTCCCCTCAGTAGGCCTGCTTGAGAATTGCTTGAGAGCAAGCACACACACATCTTTTCTGAAAATTAATGATTTAAGCTAAACATTCAAACCAGTTATTAAATACAATTTAGTTACTGCTTTATAAGCCTGTCATAACTGATGGCCGAAAGAAGTAAACACGATACTTGCATATGTTACTTTCATAACTGCTATACACACATACTGTTTTTGTTTGTTTTAATTATATGTGGCAGAATAACAATTTTGTTTAGCACCTTTGTGCACTGCTCAAGTAAATGCTCAGAACTGAAAGATTCACTTGCGCAGCGATTTTCAGACTTACTTTGAATGATGTTCCTGTAAGATGATGTAGCTGGAGACTCAGGTGCTTCAGACAAGAAAGACTGTCCTTTGTCACAACTTTTCCCTTGAAGGACAGTGAGAAACGTGAAAACAAAGCAACAGGAAAAAAAAAAAAAAACAACTTGTCTTAACTTTCATCCCACTACCAGTTATACCCTTCCAATGAGCCACTTGCATCTATTCGTTTTAAGAAGTCATCGTGTCAGTAATGTAACTGGAACTCCAGTTCTTAGTTTTACAAAGGAACACTATCAGAAAATTTCAATCATTATTTTGGAAGTACTGATCTGTTCCTTATGTCATTAAATCAAGTGTTAATTTCTTATAGCTGGTGTGTGAACAACCAAGCCATCTGACAATCCACAGCAGAATTTGAGTCATGCCAGTAACAGTGAAGGTAAAGCACTAATTTTAATGCTTAATATTTACAAGATGTTATCCTTGGTAGTGGTTATGATTTTATTCATTCTGCACTTTCAGGTGATTACACTGAAGAGAAAGATAGCATGTACTTAGAATACAATTATACAACTGAAAAGATGTATGAATAGTCTTTATCGAGATGAAGTTTCAGGTTAAGTAAATTATCCTAGCACTTTTCTGTTTTCACACCATGCTGTCATATTTCCAGTAACTTTTGATTCAAATAAATGTTCCATCTAAACGTGGATATTTACCTGAGACACAAAATGTTTAATGTTCTAATTTACCAGTGTCTATGTCAGGCTTTCCAGTAATAACATCAGTATAGGATCAACAACTTGTTTTAAATGTAGTGCAACACAGTAACTTTACCTATTTGAGGATCTAGAGGCACTTTACCCAGGAGGGAAACATTTAAGTTCTGGCACATTTTCTCTGCACCTCCAGTAGTTGGGGGAAAGATCTGAGATTCGTTCTGGGACAACATGAAAATTGGAGTTAAAATATGTCAATTCTGAGAACTAGGCATTTTTGGAGAAACATTTTATATGCAAACAACATCAAGATAAAGAAGTGCTGTAAGATACAGATAGCCTTACCTTACATTTTGGACATATAAAGCCACTCATATTTTCCACAACACCTATGATTGGCAGTTTCACTTTATGACAGAAGTTGATCTCCTTCCGAACATCCTGAAGCGATACTTCCTACAAATATTAGAAAACACTGCTACTTTGACTGTAATATTTTGATGCTAAAGTCATTAAGTTAATCCTTACAGCTATGTTAAAGAAAGTTTATAATTAATTATTACCGTTCTCTTTTATTTTATAGAACATAAACCTGTGCTATGTAGTCCAGCAAAAAAATCTCTGAATAGCAACAGGACAGATAAAATGGTTCTAGCCTACTGAATGTGGTTTGGTTTTGAAAGTTGACTTGACTCTAGTATAGATTCAGCCATATCTATGTTTTATCTCCCATATTCATCTTGAATCGCTAGTTCTTTAAAATTGAACTTTTTCACATTTTCAGTTTACAGAAAGATCCTTGGCATTCTCAACACAGCAGAGAAAGGAAAGAACCACCAGGCTTACATTTACTCTTTCCAAATTACATTTTAAATAGCTCATCATCCCCTCAGAGTGTTTGCATATATGCCTGACCTCATTTAGTTCTCCTGTTTCCTTCTCCTTTCCTTAACACCTGTCTGGTATTGCCCTCACCATTTCATGTCCTTTACATTTTATTTTCTTTCAACTGTTGTGGAAATACTGGGTGTTTTTTGCTAGTATTATCTCCTGTTCCTTTCCAAACCAGGCATTAAAACCTATGTTTGAATTTGATATATTTTGAGTTTCAGCTCTCCAGAGGCAGATTTTTCTTAAAAAAAAAAAAAAAAAAAAAGTACATCACAGAAATGTGCCTACTTTCTATTTGCAAGTCAAACTTGCCTTGAGATTGTAAGTCTGTGTGACTTTTTTTTACTCCCTCTGACTGATTTATGCAAAGGACTGGTACCGTGATCTCTGGAGATGGCACTTTATGTACCCTCAAACAGTGCATATCTTATCAGTTAAATACTAAACTTCTTACTTCTGAACATTAACCCATTGGTGAGTAAATTAGAAATTCACAGTAATGCTAACTAATTTTGAAGAGGGAAGTGAAATACTGCATTTCACTTCACAATTCAGATCACAACATCTTTTGATTATGAACTGCTCTGTTCACTGCCACTGCTAGTGGCTCACTTAGACCCCTTACTCCATGGAGGCACCCATCTAACTCATAAACCAACCAGCTGTAGGCACAAAGTCAGTCAATTCCCTCACGTTTTGTACCATCCTTTCTCTGAAGTTAAAACACAGATTCTAAACCAAGGATCTGCTGTGATGTTTCAATCAACAGAAATTAAGTTCTCATACCTGAGGGGTAGTGATTATAACAGCACCATCTATGCGTGATGCACTGAGATACTGCACAATAGACAAGTGTTCGTCTGATGTTCCTGGAGGTGTATCTACAATCAGGTAGTCAATTTCACCCCAGTCCACATCGCGAAGAAATTGTTTGATCAACCCTAGAAGAAAGGATAAGAATGTGGAATGAAAAAAAAAAAAAAAAAGTCTTTGTGTATTTCAAGGTTTAGAGTCTACTTCAAATTTTAGAGTCTAGGTATGTAGATTCTTCTGACAACAGTCAATTTAAGTACAGAAATGGTTATTTTGCCAAGGCTTCAGAAAAAATACAGCATTTGACCCACTCTATCTATTATTCAAAGAAACTAGAGAAAATATTGAGAATATTTTCTGATGAAAGCTTAAGCAGTAATGCAACTGTACTCCATAGCTTGGTGTTTGGCTCTACTCTGCAAGAAAAATGATGAAGATACAATAAATAGTTGGTGAATAATCTGCTCTGACAAATTCCAGGAGAAAATTTTTTACTGTAACTGTGGATCCAGCAAGAGTAGAACAAAATGCTGTTCATATGCCCATGCAAAAATTGACGCAACTGATCTACTTAGGTATAGGTTACTTAGTTACCTGTGTGTATGGCAAGAAAATAAAATGCTTGGAGCTGTATTTTTGTCTTCAGAATGATACAGTTCTCTATATGTAATGAACATCACAAAATATCCACTGCTCTACATTTCCAATTTTGAAATAATTTTTCTCAGACAATACATTTTTTAATTTGTCATACCACAATTAAAGCAGCTCAGGTTCAGGAATCCTGGACAATTGTGGCATTTACTATTAGTGCAGTTTGAGGAAGTTTTAGCAAAGCATTTTATTTGTTTTTTTCCAGTTTTATCTTCTTGTCAAACATTTTACAATTGTTTCAGCAATTAGATAGATTCTGCTCCTATTAATCATTGCCTTAAGAAGAAAAAGCAACAACAAGTGGGACTTAAAAAAAAATAATTTCCTTTGCAGAACTAAAACCCGTCTCTGTTACTACAGATTCAGAATGAATGCAGTCCTTTTATCACCTGTTTTCTTTAGCTGAACATACTCATTTGATGAAGTTAGAAGGTACTGCAATTTGCAAAGCCAAGAAGCAATATTATCTGCTGGCGTAACTCAACTATTTACTGTTTTTTTGACACAGCTTACTGTATTAGGTTTATGCTATTAGACAAGTAAGCTCATCATCTGATATTCAGTCTTTCAACTACATAAATTATTGCTGAAAATGCTTTATACATACCATTTTTTTTTGGTCCTCTCCAGATAACAGCATCGTCAGGACTACTGAGCAAGAACCCCACTGACATGACACCTAAGTTTTCTTCAACATACTAAAAGAGAAGAGAAATTTAGTACAGAGTACAGAACAGTAGAGAAACCAACTCTAAAAAGAGACTTATAGAAAAAGTATTTGAGGAGGAAAAATACATTAAGAAAAAAAAGACAGAGAACCTTATTTTACCCTTTCAACAAAGGGCTTTAAAGACTGCATGTTTTTTTCTGCAACACTCACTAACTACGTTCATGGACTGACAAAAAAAAATGGTTTTATTAAGTGTTACAGCGTTTGACAGAATCACTGGAGGCAGTATAAGGATAAAAGCAGCTTCCACTCTCGGCATCAAGCTGTCTTTTTAGCAGGGCACACACTGAATGTGATCTTTGGACAGAAAAAAACAAAAACAAAAACACACCTGGCATTTCTCCTGCATTTTTTGAAGATTAATGAGGGTTTTGGGGGGTGTAAGATACTTTTTGTCCGTCACTGAAAGGCTGACATGCTGTATAGCTACGTGATAGCCAAATACAATGAAATCAAGTAACTGATATTTCTTGTCCATAGTATAGTAGAAAAGCCAATAAACAAGAAAAATGTAACAATAAAACTATTTTAGAAGTATAGTATTATGATTAACAAAAGAAATTTAACACTGATCTATATAGCCTATAGCCAGATTCTACAAAATCTGTGTATTTATGTAACTAGAAAAAGAATTAATAGAAAAAGTATCCTCTGCTTCTCCCCCAGTCCTTTCACTCCTTAGAAAACAGTGCAAATCCAACAAACTACTTTTTAAAACAGCTGCACCGACTTACCACTGGTGACCATCCAGATCCACTCTGATGAACCTGGAAATTGAAGTGATACATACAAAGCTACATTAGAAAAAAATACAGAACTTACATAAAAGATGAACGTAAGTCAAAGCTGGATAAATAAATATCCTGTCTAGGGGTGCAATACCCCTTTACTGGAACAGTTGAATTAAAAACTGCAGAAGAGCCAGATCTCCATTAATAAGTGAATTGCTGAACCCTTCTGCAGGAAATTCACCCATGATTCACACATTTCCCAATAAGCTGTCCTTATAGAAGCCTTAAATCTATGCAAAACTGAAGTCTTAATGAAAAACTGGGAATTGTTTTAAACAACGTTTGAGCTCTCACTATAAGAGCAACAAGAGCATACCTGTTCTCCTTCTAGGCCCATCATTTTAGGGATTGATGGCCCACAGATATCTATGTCCAGCAGGGCGACCTGGAAAGCAAACAAACCCAGCCCACTGGAACGAGCTTGCACAGGACTGTTTTCAAAGACCAAGCCGTGCAGCCGGAACACTCTAGTGCACTTAACGAGAAGCGGAACGTGGCCAGTGCAGCCGTAGCCCTGCTTGCTTATCCCGGCCGTGCCACGCAGGGCAGGGGCGCAGGGTCCCCGCCCACCGCCCTCCATCTCCCGGCTGCAAACCGCAGCTGCCCGCCGGCCCGCGCCGCGCAGCCCACCTGCTTGGTCTCGTCCGCCGCCAGCCCGTGAGCCAGGAGGGCGCTGAACGTGCTCTTCCCCACGCCGCCCTTCCCGGAGAGCACCAGGACGATGTGCTTCACGCAGCGCAGCCGCTCCCGCAGCTCCGCCGCCTCCGCTGCGGGGCGGCACGGCCGCGGTCAGCCCCGCCCCTC
>VXAA01003162.1:77019-148735 GCA_013399115.1 Anseranas semipalmata
CCCCTCGGGAGGGGGCGGGGTCTGAGGGGCAAAGCCCCGCCCCGGCCGCACCTCCGGCCCCGCCCCGCCCGGCGGCCGGCTGTCTGCCGTCCCCGGGCGGGGCCGGAGGGCCGGGTGCCTCCGCGAGGCCATCTCGATAGCGGGACCTCGGCGTCGGTCAGCACGTCTGCGTGACGAGCAGGTGGCCCTGCAGCCAACGGGTTCACCGCCCGCTCGGCCCAGCCACTAGACGGGCACATACTCGAGTGGTTGAGTCAGCTCCGTTACAGCACGGCATCGTGCAGCTGTCAGGGAAGGAATCACTGCTGATTAGTGCATAATGCTTCTGTCTTTCAGAAGTTTTATATCGAGGAGATTATCTGTCACTTCAATAAAATAATGCCATTGCTATATTTCATAGCAGTTTTGGATATATTTATTTCTGTACCTTGCTGGTAGACAATTCATTTCCATTAATTTAATGGGTACATTCATCCGCAAGATTTTTCTACCTTATTTTGGCCTATCAACATCTGAACAATCAGATAGCCACCGCATTTGGTAAGTAAAAGTTAACAAATTCCCGAACCGAGGAAGTGTGCACCAGTTGGCGACGCAATCTGGACCTTCCTACCGGCACCTCACCACGACCACACCACGACCGGTGCTCCTGAGCGTGCTCCTCCCGTTCAGACGGTCACAACCTGAGCGCTGAGTGGCAGATTTCCAGCACTGGTGATTACTCCTTGTACTGCTCCTCAGCCCCGTACAAACTGTCAGTGCACGGCCTAAAAGTTGGTTGTGGAAGCTGCAGTTGTGAAACTGAATCCCCTAAGGATACCAACTGAGAATCCCCAGCGGGATACCTTACATTCAGCAAAAGACAATTGCTGCCCCAAAAGGCTTGCAATCTACGTAGAGATGAGCATTAAACCATGGAACCATTTTTAGTTTTATGAGAAGGAAAATGTTTAAGACCTTTGACAATCTTTTTACCTTCCCTTCATTTTGCCATTACCTATGTATACAGTTACTGCAATATTGTTAGAACAGTGCAGAGTCCCAGCCATTGTAGATGCAGCAGCAGCCATCTGAAAGTACTTACATGAGCAAGATTTATGTTTTTACACAAGCTTTCTGAATAAGGCTTTAAATAGCTCAACTGCTTTGCTTTGAGAAAAATGCACACAATGCATACATGTCCTTTAAAGAAATTCTTGTTTTTTATCATGGAGATGCATATAACAAATGTAAGCCTTGAAACGACAGTCTTATATAGTTTTGGTTACTTTCCATAAAGCGTTACTCCTGTGATGAAGCCCACAAATTCTAGTTTAAACGCTACTGATAGTGACTCAAACTTGAGGGCAAGGCAGGTCTGAGAAGTGGTTTTCATTAACTGTGAGTAAACCAACACATTGCCTGGTCACAAAGCCTCCTTTTTTTTTTTTTTTTTTTTGGTTGAGCAAACTGTAAAAATGGAGTTTTTCTGATCTGAACATAGTTTGGTGTCTCAAGTATTCAAGTATTTGAGTAAACTTTTGTGTTTTCACATACAAGAGTTAACATTTAAGGTGGTCTCACCTAGGAAAAATAGTAATATAGACAAAAGCATCTGGTAATATCTGGGAAGGTACCAGCACATCCTGGTGTTAAACCTGTCTTTTTGAGAGAAAAATACTGCAAAGTTACCTCTTCATGGACACTTCACTTCAACAACTGGAAGGTTTTTTGGAAAGAACACTCTGGGAGGGGAGGGGTGGAACCACCGTTCTAAATAACCGTCCACCTACAGAAAATATAAACTAGGAAAAAAGTCTTAAACTACATTTAGTTAAGGTATTTGTAGAGTTTGGCCTCTGGTTATTAATAGTCTGTTACACATTTTCCATTTCAAGGATATTTCCTGAGGTAAATGCTCATCACGGCTTGATACTTGTAGAAGTTCTCTACTTACTGCTCTGTAATTCTCTTCCATGGGAAACTAATGATAAAAATGTTATGGTGAAGTGGATCCAAATGTTTAAGCAAATTCATATGTCTGTGGTGGGAGGAACTGGCCAGTAAGATTTATCAGAGAAATTTATGCTGTACCTTCCCCATGGAAAAGCTGGCTGTTTCAGACCACAGCTCAATATAGCGCTTTAGGTCTGTGCTTCCTTTCAAACATATGGATTAGATTCACTGATGTCAGCAGCACTTTCCACATTTTAAAACGAGGTACACGTTCAAATACTTTTCTTTTGGGGCCAACAGATCATTGCTTCTTCCCAAGATTATAAAAAACATTCCCCACAAAAAGCACCAAAAAGGGAAAATAACTCTCTTCTTCAGAAGCCCCCTTCCTCCTGAGACAGCAAGGCCCTTCCTTACAGGGGTACCCGGCCAACAAACAGGCTTTAGTCTGCGAGTCAGGCTGAGCTCTGTGTTGAACTCTGCCAGAACTCTTGCAATCTCATGCTCAGGACTACCTTTACCCTCCTGGGCAGCTGCTGAGAATTATTTCCATCGGTTATTGCAAGAGGAAAGTTTTCACATGTGTGAGCATTTGCGAATCAATCCTTCCCTGCTGAGGCACTCCGATCCAGTGCCCATCCGGTCTGTGAGGTGCTGCTGCCTGTACCTCCCCTCCCTGCAGTTAGCACTTACATTTGTATATATTTTAAACTTCACGAGAAGATATATTTAACTTACAATGGTCATCTACTTAAAATTACCTTTATTTTTCAGCTGAGGTGTAATACCATGCTAGCTTTCTGAGACAAGATATGCTGCAATGTAATGCATATAAATACACACATATTTTAGTTCCCCAAATTTTTTTAAAAAGTTAACAAGCTGATTCATAGTTATGTATCCGGAGAAGAAGAAATCTTGCCCTTGACCTAGAAGAAATCTGCGCTGATTTAAGGACTCTTAGGGTAGTGAAATACAGTGCCTAATTACAAAAAATTATGTTCAAAATTTTTGGCACAGAAGATGGGTCACAACGCAATCTTAGAGCACTGGATTTCAGAAGGAGCTCTTTGCCAGACACACCAGAAGCCTGAAAGGAAAAATTAGAAAAGTTCCCAAAAAAGTTACATAACATTTAAAACTTGGGAAAAATCATCAGAAGAGGAAGGTTTCTCCATCTTTTATACTTCTTTTGGAAGATGAATATAGTTGAGGGGAAGAGCAAAGCCCAAGATATTTAAACATTTTTTTTTTTGGTTGCAGATGGACCAAACCATCTGCAGACATCACTGGAAAACCATAAGACAACACCTAGAGTCTGTGTTTTGGTTCAGAAGGCTTCTCTGCTGCAGTGACTGACTGATAGATGCAAACCATTTGGAAGTAAAACTGAAATTTCATTTCACTCAAGGCAAGCTCAGCGAAGGCAAGCCCACAGACCCACCCGGAGCGAGCCTTCAGCAAATCCCTCTTCGCCAAATATTCTGAAAGGAGGGAGGGAGAACAGCCAGAAGGTGCGATGGCCCTCGGAACCCTGTGATGCCATCGCTGTGTCACAAGGCGCTGGGTGGCCCTGAGAAGGGCACCAGATGGGGACAGCCTGAGGGTGGCTGCCTGAGACCGGTGCAGGATGGAGTTTCTGGGGACCACACAGGTAGCCAGCTACTGCGGCACGAAGAAGAGCTGCCTGTTCCCGGACCCAGCCCCCACCAGCACCACCAAGGACACCTACCAGTCCTACTACCTACCAGGCTACCGCTACCTCAGCTCCTGGAGGCCCAGTCTCCTTCACAAAGTGGTTTTGGTCCCTCCCAGCTCTGATGAGCAGTTTAATCCCACTGGGCGGCCACCTACCGTTCTGCCTGCATTACGGTCTGCCCTGCACGCCCGCTACAGCACTCGTGACTGGCACCATGCAAACATGGTTCAATTAAAAGGCTCTGAAGCCTCCCGGTACTGGGCTGGTAGACTGAACACCGACTCAGTGCGACTGATGCAAGATAAGGACCAATTGACTTATCACATGCAAGAAGACAGTAGAAGAAACCTGGGAGAGAGGATCTCCAACATTGACTTCTGGAGATCTGAGCTCGTCTATGAGCTAGATTGTCTGCTGAGAGAGACCCAAGCCTTGGAAACAGCAAAGAAGCGGCTTGAATGTGCTGTAGATGAAATGCAAGGACCACTGAAGGTAGGTCTGACACAGCTACTTAATTCGTGACTGTATTGCGGAATGGGTAAAGACAATAGTTTTCTCTTTGTTGGATACTATTTATGACTTTCATTGTTGTCATCAAGAGAGATCTTGGCCAAACATTACTCTCTGTTAGAAGGAAACGTGGCCACCATGGTTTTTATATATACGAGTCAACACAGGAACCTATCGAGACACTTCTGTGCCCTCTTTTCCCTCCTCTCTGATTGAGGCTCCAGGAAGCTGAGTCTCCTTCAGGCACGGGCCGGTCAGCTCAGTACCTTCCAGGAGAGCAGACAATGGCCCTGTAAGCTGCAATGTCCTGGTGTTGTACTCTAGCTCTGAATTTTCTGCTATCGCTTAGTGAAAATAATATTTTCACTTAAGATGGCGTATCATTTGTTTTACATTTTGAAGTTCTCCAGAATCTTCACAGCAAATTAATTGCAACAGAAAAAGCCATGGTGATATATGAGCCAATGAATGATGCTAGCAAAAACTCAAAATATGCAAAAACTAGAGTAAAAATTATTAACATCTGGAATATTACTGATGAAAGCTGTTTCTATCAGAAATGTTTCTATGCAAGTACAAATGGGTAACCAAAATTCAGTATTCAATAATGACATTTTTGGTTGTCTGTATCTGCATGGATTCAGAGTGGCAGGCTGAGGATGGTTTCTATTCAGGAAACACTTTCTGTTGAAAGGCTTTGTGCCAGCTAATGCTGTCTCATTTATTATTATGATTCTAAACAAGTGGCTGAGAAATTAGGAGTAAAGTCAACCTGCTGCAGCAAGTTAACTGGACTCTGTATTCAATGACTGTGGTTATGCAGTCACTCTCTTACATAGGTATGAAACTTCCAAACTTCATCACTAAATCAGGGAGGATTAGGGGAGATGGAGTTAAGGGATTTTGCTATGATTAAGTGTAGAACACAGGTGTTTTAATTCACACTCTAAAACAAAGCTGGGGCAAGTTGAGATGTATGCCTTGCTGCACATTAATATGCAGCTAATCAAATGGAAGCTATGGTGGCAGCTAATCCCTAAAAGTATGTATTAACAGGTAAGGAAGAACGAGCCACCAAGACTCATTAGTTGCATGCAGCGAAGCCACCTCCTATTCTGTTTCACCCTCGATAGGTGGTCATTACTCGACATGTCAGCTCAGTGGCCCCTTCAGCAAAGTTCAGGGTTTCACTTCATAATGCAGTACTGAGACTATTGCAAACGTTCCTTGGTTTGCTTGCAGATAGCCCTGGAATGCTTGTACTACCGTGAGAAGCGGAAAGGTATAGACTTGGTTCACGATGATGTGGAAAAGAACCTCATAAAGGTAAGACTGGACTTACTAGTTTAGTTTTCTAACTCTGGGAATAACCAAAATCCAACTAAATGTTTATCAGCAAAAGCATTAAAATAATTTCTTTCTTTAGTTCATTTGAAGACTGAGGGGAGGAAGGAGAAGAAACTGGGTTAAACTACACATACTGGGAATGGTTAATGTTCTGTTCATCCTCCCTGGAGCAATAAGAATAGCCTAGCATCCATGTGAGGTCTTGTCCAGTTCTATCTTCTCTGACCCTATGAAACGATATAGAAACAATCTCAAGATTGTTTTCTAGGCCACGGTCTATAAAATTGCAGAAGTCCTTAGGGCTTACAGTATAAAATGCTGGTTTACTGCCTTGTTTTTTATATAGTCTTACTGAACAAAGAAAATGAGGATAGTAGTGATTGCTAAATCTTTTAAATAAATAAAAAAAAAAATCAAGATTTTGTTAACATTTGAAAGAAGTTAAACTTCAACTGGGTGTTGTAGAGTTTTCAGTGAAGAACCAAGGAGCTAACACATACCAGCTTAATTATTTCAGAACTTAAATCAGCAAGAAAATTCATGGCAGGATGAAATATTGCTTACTCTTTCGCACGACCAGATGAAAAAAAATTTTTTTAAATGAAAAATATAGACTGTTTGTCTGATCTCCCCAAGCACTGCTCTGACTGTGGAACAAGCTAGATAGGGACAATAAAGGACAACAAAGGACTATTTTGTAATAACAGCAAAGCCAGTTCTAAAGCTGCTGTTATTCCTTCATACACAGTACAAGTACAGAGACAGAACCTGTATTTTTAAATCTGAGGTGTCTTAATAACTTCCAAATAATTTAAAACACTTTATTCACTGTTTCAAAACTTACACATTTGAAAAAACTGTATATGCTCAGGTAAGAGGGTACCTTGAGCTAAAAAAGGTGTTGTAAAAAGGAGAGAGGCTGGAATACTATAAGGGTCTATGACTAGCATGTTTGCATAGTTTCCAAAGTGGTTTGAGTGTTTTTTATTTATTTTAATCTGAGTGGAAACTTGGCTTTGAATTTGACTAATATTTACAGTTATGAAGAATTTTATATTATTTATATTAAGGATCCTACTTCTGAAATCAGACATGTTTTCAACCTATTCTGCTATTAATAAAGTGTTTGTATTGTAGAAAAATGTTGCAGTAGTAAGAGAGAATAGTTTAATGGATTAAGGCTCATGTTTCAAGTATCTTCATTATACCTAAGCCAAGCAAAAATTTGACTTTATGTTTATTAGAATGACTTAAAATCTACTAGCATGTTTGACAAAATATAAAAAGCCATACAAAAACAACTCCAGAGATACAACTTTGTAGCACTGATGAAGAGAGGGAACAAGACACATCCTTTCTTTATCCACATCACATTTGAGATATGAGATAGTTGCAGCATCTAGAATGCAGAACAAAAAGGGTATATTCACTAAAACAAATGGAGTTTGATGAAAGCACTGACAACTGGATATTTTCCACTCTAGGAGGTTGATATATTCAAGGATTGTCAAGAAATATTGGCAAAACTTGCCCAGAGAATCAATCATCAGTTGGGGTAAGACTTTAAATTTAATTCCTGTTTTAAAGATAGGAAGCTGAATTCAGTGTTGGCTAGTGTCTAATGACAGACTGAAAATAGCAAATGCAAAATCAGAGGCTTAGCTTGTTAGACGCTCCTTGCCCTCTACTTCTAATTGTTACGAAGGATGGAATTAGTATGTTAAACTGCAGAAGAGCAATACCTAGCACTTAAAGCATCAACTGAAACAAGACAATTTACCATCTTCTGTCAAAGATTTCTCCCATCTGCAGTTCTTCACCAGCTTTTCAGACTCATTTATATAAGACCAGTACAAAGATGTGAGAATCTGTTTTTAAACTAGCTGACTTTAAAAAAACAAACAAACAAACAAAAACAAACAAACAAAAAAAGTTGAATTCACAGAGATAAAGAACAATCTCATATAACCACCTGGTTAAGAAATGACAATTTGTGGGATGAGACAAGCCAGACAAGCCATCCTCTGGGGATCTGTTCTGGAGAGAGATGAGAACAGGACTCCCATGCCAGATTGCCATCCTACAGACTGAGGAGGCAGCAGGCTTTCAAACAGCATAAGGTAGATGTATTTGCAATGGGAGTTTCCAAAAATGACTGAGACTCAATTTTTAAAGTCATGTTAAACCTGAAATACTTCATTAAAATAAAGGGCACCAAAATTATAGCTTTGTTAGGCCAGTGCTGCTATGTGCCACACTGAAGTTCAAAGGGAATAAGGGAATTAATTTTTTTTTTAATTACAAAACTAAATTCAAAGGAAAATTATTATTGACAAAAGAAACCAGAATCTATGCACATCATAAAGTATAAGATGACTTATAGATTGGACTTAAATTACTTTTATATATGCTTTTATGTAAGTATTATTAGTTAAAACTATTCTGAATATAGCCTGTTCTGTTAACTACACTGAACTGATGCAAATTTACGATGTAATGTTTCTATGACATGACATGATTCTCAAAAGAAACAGTTCAAGTACTCACACACAAGGAACATAAAATTGTAAAATCCTCGATTATTACATTATCAGAGAGAAAGACCTAAGCTGATTTTATAAGTTATTGCTCTTATTAATGGCACTCAGAACTCACACGAGTCAGGTGATAAGCATTTCTGCAGCTCATCCCACTACTGTAACATATCGGGTGTATGATCTGATAAAGGCTAAGTTCATACTTGGTGGCAGGAGCTCTGTCTAGCTCTTTCGGACAGCATTTCTGGTTACCTTTGATTCAATTCTGTGACTATATCAGGCACACTAGTACTAATGCCAGTTTACAGGTACATCACAGAAACAGCAATATTTGCAAAAAATGTCAACATATTTGCAGTCTTCCTGATGAACTGGAATGTTGTACTTTGATTTTCTTCATCCGTATTACTCCCATTATAGTCCAAAGGCCACATCAGGCCTTTCCTGCTTTTGGAAGAGCCAAGGAGATTAAGTTATTCCAAAAATTCCTTGTGGATAAGAAAACAGTGGTGGAGCAACATATTTCTCTCCTGCTAAGTGAATTTGTCCACCCAGATCAGGAGAGATGGGAAACCAGAACTCTGGTACGCACTTTTCTTTCTCACTCACGGCTTTGCGAGCACGAAGGCTATCACTGAATGCCTATTCTCTTTTGCTGTGGGGCTTTCCTTCATGCCACAGAACAGCTGTCGTTTTTCACCCCTGTGGTCAACTGTCATCAAAATGGCAAACATTGTTCAATGCACTGAGTTAAATGCTATTCTTTAGGGAATAGTGACGATAGGCTAAAAGGCGAGCAGGGATGAATGGTACAGCAGCTCCCTCTAGCTAAATTACGGTGCAAAGCATTTTCATGCCACTGTAAATGCCAACAAACCATAAAATGAGGCATTGTAGGGTGCTAATGAAGGCAATTAGCTACCTAGCAGGAAAACATTAAAGGTTAGATTAAAGGTCAGATTAAGGTAAAATTTTCCCCTTCACAGTATCAACAGAGATGCGCAGCATGCCCTGGAGCAGGATCTTTCTGACAAAAACTCAGCCCATTTTATTGATGAGAAGTGCTTTAACCTGAGGAACACATCAGACAGCATCAACTTCTACCATGGAGTGGAGAAAGCAGATGGGACGTGAGTATGAGTGGTCACTGTCACCTTCTCTTTCCATGCTGAGCAGGAGCCTGATTAGAACACAAGAAGTCCTTGCCTTATCTGTGAAAAGTGATAAAGAAGTGGCTTCTCCCTCTGTATGGCCCTCTGTCTTTCCTTGGTGTGAAACCCTCCATCATCCTCAGTTATTCCCTGCTTTCTAACAGCTGCCATGGTTGGAGGCCAGGCAGAAGCCTGCAGTCTGCAGCACATACAATATAGAATGTGCAGCAAGCTGTGTGTTTCAGAGAGGACAATCCTTTAACCGTGTTGCAGCTGACTCCTTGCCTTCAAACTGCTTCACGCAGATATCTCCCTTTGGTTTTGATTTATAATCTCCGGTGACCTTCAGGTTTCAAAGCCACACCAAATCAAAGCAAAATCCAGCTGAGGTGTGCAGTTAAGTGCAATGGGGTGAACAGCGTGCAACTGTACACCAAGGACCATATATTTTTTTTCCATAAAAATAACTTGGGTTATTTGGAAATTAGGCCATCAAGATATACAGAGGTTTGTATTAAATAGTGTGACTGAAAAGATTTGACATAGTTTAGCATTACAGACTAAACTAAAATTTCCCAATTGTAAACAGTATTAAAACTTTATCAGTAGTAGTTGCCTTATCAACGCCTGCATCCAATCCTAAAGCAATAGCAGAAGAAAAGCAGCTTGCAATAGAGGGCAGTGTTTTTGTGCTAATGACTTGTTAGTTCCCTTCTCACTCTAACATAGCAGTATTTGAATGGTGAATGTACTCCACTGTCTCAAATGATGGCAGCGCTGTCTTGTTGGGCAGAGGAGGGAAGAATACATATTATTTGTTTGCTTACATTCTGCTTTTCCTTAAAAGATCACCTAATTCATTACTGAAATAAGGGAATATCTGAGAGAAACTTGGCAGGCATTCTGCTGACTCTAGTAACACTACCTAATTTTTGGATTAGCAATGAATAAAAATATTCTTGTCAACTCTGGTAAAAAGCAGATTCACGTGGATAAGTTTTACAGCCCTTTTCCTTTCTTACTAACCATAATCCAAAGCAATGCCATTTTTCATTAACATTTTAGTGAAATCATTTGGCAGACTGAGACATACCTGCAGCACTCAGGAGCAGAGCAGGTGTTTTCTGCCTGAATCATTCAACAGAGCCAGCCAGATAAATTACTGTCTGGAAAAACAATGTTAAAGAACAGATTAAGTACTAAGTATTTCAAACAGTCAAGATGGAAACCTTCTTGGAAACTTAATTTTCTGATCAGAAAATGAATATAATCCATCAGACCAAAAAGAAAAAATAATACCCTGCAGAAAGTACAGAAATTGTTTGGATAAGTAGTTGTAAACACTGTCAGCTCAGGTTTAATACACTGATTTATGCACTCTACTATGCAATCATGTTGGGTGCCTGAAACTTTTCAGGGCAAGGATTTCCAAATCATTTAGGAAGATGAGTGCTTCAGTTTGGAGAGAGGAATACCCTATGAAAAACTGAGAAAAAGGGTCACTGAGAAAATTAGCACTGGCAAAATTACCTTTTTGCCTCCCTTAATATTAATTCTCAGTATTTAATTAAAATTTAAAGAAAGTAAGTGTGACACAAAAAATGGTGACTTATCCATGCAGAGTTTAACATACAGGCATAGTTCTTAGAAGGAAGTTTTCTGTGGAGAAGGAAGTCTAAATGTAGGCAAAAGTTTGTCTCAGCCTTTGAGTTTGGTAACTAAATGATATGTACCTTTTAATAAAATGTGCTAAATATTTCTGGTTGAAGGACAGAGTGATCTAGTAGGCTAAGCAATGCATTAAAGAGGGTGGTGAATTTAACTCCAAAGAGGGTAGCTTATGTTGCACCACTTTTCAAGCTGGGGGCTCAGGCGGCAAGTTTAGAGCCCCACAGACTCCCAGGTTGGAAAAATCTGAGTCTGGGATTTATGTTCAACTAGTTATGATAATGAAGGCCATCTGTGAAGGCTGGATATGAAACCAAGCATCCCAAAGTTTTTTTGGCTATAAGATGTTGCAGAGGGAACATTCATGGGTGGCATTTTTCAGTGCCAGAGCCCTATATTCAGTTTATCTATTCATAGACTTTTCCATAGCAATGCCATTTCTGTATGTCTCATAGATATTGATAAATTTAACAATAATAGCCCTGTAAGTTAAAGCAGAATTTTCATTTCGATACATGGAAAAGTAAGAGGATGGAGATACTCTAAATGATAGAGATGGAGAGTGATGGAGCTGGGAGAAAATTCCAGTTCTCCTTACTCCTATCCTAGCTCAGTCAGTGCCTTATCCATTTTCCTGCTACTGTTCCTTCTGATGAGGAAGGCTACTAGGAGGTCAAAGCCACATGCTTTATTATGTCGGTCATACCTCTATCACGAAGTAGGGCTGCTCTGATAGCGGACCAGAGCTGTTGGGAGAGCTGTGTAACAATCCTTCTCCTGTGGCTTCTTGCTTATTTTCCCTAAACTAGGTTGGGTTCTCATGTTCTCTGGTAGCTGGTGATGCACAACGCAGTTTCCCCAGGACAAAGGCTTTGTTTTCATGAAAATAGACCATATTTGAATCTAATTTGATGGGGTGCAATGTACAGGAGATCATGTTAAATAATCTAATAACCGATTAAGGCCGTAAGCATTCTGAAACTTGAATCAAAGAAATGAGTCAAATTTCATCTGAGATACAGCAGGTATGAACTCAGACCATCTGTTAAAGACTGGAAGAAGCTGCATTGCTGACATTCATACCTGATCCTGAAAAAACTATTTTTAAGCATCAGTGTAAAAAAGTATGCAAGAACACGTCATTCGTTATACAGCAAAACATAAACTTACTTACTTTGGAGTTGATGTCAGAGGCAGTGAGACCTTCAGTTAGCAGCTATACCAGTACTGCCTAGAACACAAAGATTTTGCTAGATTTTGCCAAAAATTTAATTTAATTATCCAACTTTGAGGAAATAGAGACTTTCATTCTCCAAATTAAAAAAAATATATACTGTTTCTATTACAATATTCAAGCAAGCCATAGGAACTCTGTAGAAGCAACAGCTCTCCAAAATCTTTACTCAGTGTTGACAAATCTTTGCTTTGTATGAAATCATGTGAAACATAAAGAAAAAAATGTGTATGAAGCCCATAAAATCATCTGATGTATGTGACTGCACAGTTTGTACACTTCAGTGGATGAACACTTAATCTCAGTGTAATTATCAATTAATAGCAGATAGCTCACCTAAGCTTTTACTTTTATTTTCCTTACTAGTGTTTCAGTTCCTGCAACATGGGCAAAATTCAGTGAAGACAATATCAGGTGCTCTCAACATGCAAGGGCCAACTCTGTCAAGCTCCGGGAGGATACAGAGCTTGGACTGGAGAGAACATCTGAGGAGATGTGGAATCAATACGTCAGCACCAACTTGGCCTTTAATAATCGCATTGCCGAAGTAGCTGATGCAAAGAACAAACTCCAAGCACAACTGGCCAAGGTAAGATTCACTAAGGGGTGGCAGCTGCTTATTATCTTAGTTGTACCTGAAAGGCACAGAAATCTTCTGTAGAGTTTACATGCTTTCTGAATAAGCATCTCCCCAAAAGGCATAGCTGTATTGCCTTTCCTCAGACAATGCATTTGGATCACAGCAGAAGAGCTCACTCAAAGATGAGCAGACTTGACAAGATGACAGTTTTACAAGAAACCACACATCTGTCATATATGGAGAGTCAGTGTGATTATGTTCATTTGCAACTTACAGGTCCAAAGTGGGGAAAGATATCTTAGATGGTATTTTTGTCTATTTTTCATTTATTGAAGATATTCTCTGGTGATTTCCTGATCAAAGAATAGTATATGAATTACTTTTTCTTTGGGGGGGGGCGGAGGGGGATAAACAGTGAAATAACTTTGGAAAGAGCACAAATAAAAAGGCCCACAAACAGCATCACAACTTCTCTCTTTTAGAGGAAAGAGAAGATTTTAAGTTTTTGCACTTTCATTTTGCCGCAGCAAGGGCAAAGTCTTAAATGTAAAAATACTTGCATTCAAAATATCATTAGTCTATCTTTGCAACCTAAGTTCCAAGTTGTTCTCTTCCTTTTAATAAATACACATCCGCATCTTTAGCCTAAATTTTGGCCTGGTTGTGGCTGGAAACAGGCTCATATTTTGAGTGGGTCAGACAGTTAACTTTTCAAACATTTGTTCTGTCTTTGTTTTCACATGATAAAAAAGCAGAAATAGTACAGAAGGAGACAGACCTTTATTAAATTCTATCTGTATTACCTTTTCAGTCAATTTTCCCTGAAAAATGTGACATGTTGGCAGTTTATTAGTTAAATTCTGAAACATACTCTGAAGTTAACAAGAGGTGCTGCCTTTGTACCTACAGATAAAATCTTGTTAAGCTATCAGGACTCACTGTGTAACTTTCATATGACTTCAGTCAGAGTTCACTAAGTTCTTCCACTAAGACTCCTTCTCTTATAGAGGAGACTCATGTTCACTCATTTGTTTCAATGCACACTTGGAAACAATAGAGTTTTCCTGCCATTCTATTTGCCATAAGTAGTTTAAGATGTTTTCAGGTTATTTTTAGGGACTCCTAGGAAAGTGCAAACCAAACAGCTAAATATGTGTGAAGTCACAGCACAAAGTAATGTTTTCTTCTATTTTTTCCTGCTTATAAAGCATAAAAGATGTTGAATGTAGTTTTTGTGTGGTTTGGATCTTACATAAATGAAGCACTTTATCCCCGAACTGGCCGTCCATCTAAGTTTCTCATGGATTTAATCTATGAACATTTGCTTCACATTTTCCATTGACTTTTTCTACTGCTTTGAGCATCCCTTTTATAAAAGGACTTACAGCATAAGGTAGCCCATGGTGTACATATGGAATCACAAAGTGCATTGTGAGAAATCAACATACTACCAAAGATTTGGTCATCGAGTCCAGCTGATACAACATAACTGCTGACAAATTGTACATAATGGAAGAAAAACTGATTTATGTCCCTATGCAATCACACCATTAGATTGCAATAATAAGCTACCTGGAGAAACTGAAGTAATCATGTTTATATGAAGAATATTTAGCTTGTGTGGTACACATGGATAAAAAAAGCATCATACAAAATCACACTCTATGAACTACTGCTGCTGTTACTGCTGAGTTACAAAGTGATAGCACATACATAGCAGAGAGACCTTCTTCATCTCAAACTCCATAGTAATGTACTTACCTCAGAATAACAAAATGCTAGAAGAAAACTGCATATGCTAGTGAGGAGTAATTCAGGCTGGTCAGTGTTGTCAGTTTTGGAGCAAAGGTAATGAATGGTTCTGTTTTCATTCACCATGCAGCTTCCACAGGCTGACTGTCACTTCCTGAGGAACTGAGTCAAAGTTATCCTCAGGTCTTCTGGATAACAGAAGATAGCTAAGGGCGCTTCTTAAGCTAGCGGTATCTGCACCATAATGTAGGTGCCTAGTTTTGATTTTTGATCGCAACCTACAGCTCTATACGTGGCAGAAGCCAAAAGCATGGAGTAACTATGAAAAGGAAAATGACATGGGTTTATAGAGCAAAAGCATTGCTGGTTAAGGTGTGGATGAAGTGATGTGGTAGAAATCCTATTAATTCTCTTGCTCATGACCATACCTCAAAAGGACAAGAGGAAAGAGAAATAAAGTGAGGGAAGAAGTAAGTAAGGAGTGAGTGCTCATTTAACAGTCATCTATAGCTAAGCATAGCAGACTACCTTTTCTTCTTTCTCCAGGATTGCAGTATAGCCTGTAACACTCGGAGAAAAAAAGTACTGCTAGGATATGTTTTAATAAGACAGCCAACAGAGCAGCTAGGACCCAAGGCTGTCCCTTAAACTCTACCACACTTCTGTTCTTCCTTTGGGACGTGATTATAGTCAAATGCAGCTATACAACAGTTCCTGTTCCTTTCGCATCTAATAGCAACCAGACAATGGGTGCCACAATTTCATTTTTTTGTGTTTAGAAAATGAATCACTCTTTGAAAGGCTGTTTTTGCACTGACTTCTCAAGCAATGAATGCCACTATTAGAGACATCCTTCCCTCTGCCAAATTCTTTTCCTAGCTAAGCAGACTACCTCCATGAATTGAGAGCAGAATGAGCATAGAAAAGGTATGCTACCTTGGAACCAAGAAAAGTTATATATTTAACGAGGTCTGGAGCCCATTTCTGAATGAAAAAAATACTTGTCTGCTTTGTGAAACAGCCAAATCTCTTCCAGATAAAAAGACTATACAAGGAACCTCCTGCAACCATTTGTTTCTAAAATCAGAATGCTCAGAAAGGCAATAATTAAAAAAAAAAAAAAAAAAAAAAACACATAAAAGAGTAAACAGTGTGAATGTGGTGATGGTCAAAAAATGACCACATGTTGAAATAGCACATTTTCTTCTGTTTATATCATTTGCACATAAAAAATCAGCTGGTTAAGATTATGAATCAAATGCCTAATGCCTCATCTTGGGGTCCACTACATGCTCTTTAAAAACATAGAGAACCAGGTGGAATAGCTTTTGTCTTACATTGTAGATTTCATCACTGGCCATGGAAACATTTTGTTTTCCTTTTAGAACTAAATGTTTTGTAAATACTTACAAACTCTGCGATCAGTACACTGTATTAGTGTCTGTGATTGATACTGTGGTAGAGATTATGCTGCACACTGTGGTTAGCATTTGCACTTAAAATGTTGTACATTTATGTACTTAAAATGTTTCTCCTAGCCTGAGGTTTTTCATATGCAGTTTATATTGCATGGATATAGAATGGTAAATACCAACCAAACTAATTCCACACTTTCACTGAGTTAATTTAAAAAATAATAACATTCCATACAGAAAACCACTGTTTATTTTCCTTCTGCTAGTTAAAAAACTAAAATCGCCTATATTAGAGGAGTTTTTTTTTATGCCACTTGGCCACAGCATGATTCTGTCTACCTATACCTACCTTGCTGTCACAGAGAAGAAAAACAGCTGTTAATCTTCACATGTACAGATGTTACCATCTCCATCCACCACCAGTACCACTGGCCCTTGACTTAAGCCCAAGAAAAAAAAATTATCCAAAAAGTGGATGACAGTAAGGCCGGCCTCCATTTGGAGTATGGGAAGCATCAAGGAACAGTTAGTACCCAACTCCCTTTGTCAGAATCCTTTAATATTTATCTGAAAACAGGTCACATGCTATAAATACATATTCTGTGCTGTAGGGATACGCCAGAAGGAGGGCATGACTGTTTCTGTCAAAGAGGTAGGACCACAAGACAACAACTAATAGTCTAGTCAGGGATAAATTGGATTAAAACCAGTAATACCAAGTGATACATGGAACAGAAGTATATCAGTGAAGCGTGAGATCTCTGTTCACCAGGTAGGCTGGCTTTATAGCCACTCTTTTATGCTCCTAACTTTCTATGCAAGAATGTCATTGCTTCAAACCTGTTTAGGGAAATCCACTACCAAAAGGAACATGGACATTGCTCTGGTAACAATCCATTGGAATATTCTTGCATTGCTGTTCTCAAATGGTAAACAGCCTTTCTCTTCCTGCCTTTCTTTCCCTTGCTTGATGACAGTATTGCATCACACACAAGATTATGTGAACAGTGCTACTCATTTATTGCTTGGAAAACAATAAACTAGAAAAAAAATACAGGCATGAACAAGATTTAGTTAGTTCTGAATTTACCCAGGCAAACTAAGAAATTTAATACGGAGATTGCTCTACCTGTTATTTTCAGAGCTAGGATTTTCTCCTTAGTAGACACTTGCACGTGTTGCATCACATACCTTCTTTCCTGCGTGCTGCTGTCTGCAGGGCTGCTGTTCAGGAGAATGTTTCTGGGGTGACATTCTAGTTCAAAAGTAGTTGGTGACACTTGTGTTATTGAAGGCTCTGCGTGAACACTCTCTAGCAGTCTTTACAGCTCTTCTTCCTCCTCCTAAAAAATACCGAATTTGTATTAAAAAACAAAATGTAAAGAAAAACAGTGATCCATTATTACTCTGTTTAGTTTTATTGTAGGATATTGTCTTCCTTTACATCCAGATAAAGGCGTTCTATTTACCAAAAGATACACAGAATATCTCTATGCAATGAAGGTATCCTGTTGTTTTTGCTTCTATCAAGCATTATGCCAGGAGTTATGCCAGGAGTTTTGCCAGGACCTTCTCCATCAATGACATAATGTCTCCATTTCAGGTTACAAACTGTGCAAGTCTCAGAGTAGTAACTGCACAGCAGTCCATCTGCTTTTATATGCATTTTGTCTGCTCCTAGTACTGCTAGTGGACTTGTACCTCAGTTTCTACCATGTTCCCGCACCATTTACCTTGAGTTACTGATATACACTTGAATAGCAGATCCCAAGAACATTCCTGTTGCAACTGATTGAGGTTCTGTCACAGCATTTAACCCGGGTTCCCACTATAGAGTGTCCACACAGCATATTTAGAAGCACATGAACAAAATGAGTTCTTCAGAGAAAGACTTCATGTAGTTTGCCTTAACTATATACACTTTCCAATCCAGTTAAGGCCAAGGGATGCACTTAAGAACTCTTCCTGGCAGGCATTTGATAAACAGACTTGAGAAAATTATTTAAAGAGCAATGGAGCAAAAACTCCAACAATCGAAGTGCTTGGCACAGCCTTTGCATCTTTTTCGTATCTAAATCAGTCCAAACAAGACCAAATGCTTTCAATTTCTCGTCATCAGACAACATGCAGGATGAAAACATACACGCACTATCATTTTATAATACATATCACCCGATCCACTACTTTTTTTTTTTTTTTTTTTTTACTATAAATCTACACTAATTTGCATTTAGTTAGAGGAATGGTTTAGCGACTTACAGATGTCTTGTCTTGGGTTAGATCATCTGTGTTTTTATCCTTTATTCTACTTGAAGAGTTTGGTCTGAATGTCAGTACTGAATAGGCTCCAAGTTCAGATCAAGTTTCCAAGTCAGCATACGGGAAGTCTCCAAAGAGCATTGTCAGTGATTCCCACTTGCCCTTCTGCATTCTCAGTCCAGCTGCTGTCTGCTCTCACTGTTACTCCACTGATGTATTTAGGAAACAGAGTTCTCTTCACTTTGGATTTTTGTCATCTGCTATTTGGCTTTTCCTGCCTGCCACTTCTTTTGGGGAAGCTGGCTGGTGAGGCTGGCAGCCTCCAAGTCTGTCAGAAGTCTGGAAAGTGATTTGTGTAGGAGAACAGTAAAAAAGGATTAAAGTGCTTTTGTATGACTTTGAACAGGAATCTACTGAATCTACTGCAGAAAGGAAATGCTGTCGAAAAAAACCTGCTTTATATGTCTGTCTAGTTCATGGTAGAGCTTCCATGTAGAATTATCCCCTGCCTGCTTTTGCTCGATTTTTTTTCTAGAGGACTAAGAGAATTTGCCAGCTTTACAGTGGCAATCAAACTAAGTACATGGAAGCAAGGGTGTGGTATAAAGCCTTTCCTACTGCAACTCCAAAGTCTGGAAGTCATCACAACTGCAAGAATGGCTAAAGGAGTGGAAAGCAGGCAATTGCTTGAATAAGTTCCTCAACTTTCTCCTTAGCAGGCTGAAAATGATGATGTTAGTACCACTAGATGACACCACTTTATTTAGCTTATCCAAATAGCTGTTGGGGTAGGGGCAGAGAATTTGCTAAGTCCACAAAGATCTATACAGAAGACAAAAGAATTATAATGGAAGACTCTTCACTTGAGCAGACAAAAACAAAAGAAGAATCAGTGGCCAGACAAAAGCCAGACAAATCCAGACGGAAAACATAAGCACTTATTTTTCACAGCAAAGGAATTCATCACTGCAACAGCTTACCACAGATAGGTTGCTTCATTAGCACCAGGAGCTCGGGATCACTGTTCTCCCTGAAAGCTCTGCTTTTTCTACAGGCACTGGCTTATGAAGAGGAATTACTACAGGATTGACTTGCGGCCTGCAGGCAGTGCAGGTGGCTAAATAACTAAGACTTCCTTCTTGCCCTGAGATTGAGAATTTCTTATTTCCATTTCTGTCTCAACTGCACAAGCCTATCATTAATTTATCTTACTTGATTCTGGGATTAATCTTGGTCATAACAACATGAGGTTCATCCAGAATCTGGATGGCAGAACCCTAGAAATATGAGGTGCTGGAGGCAGAAGACAAGGAGGCCAGGGTTAGATCCCAAACCAAAGAAGGTATTACAGCTCCACTGCTTCATCGTCACTGGGCTCACAGAGGATGTGGTTGTTTGGGGATGGAAATATTCTCCAAGGGTCTAATCGCAATGTTTAACTCTGGTCAGGCTCAGAGCTTTTCTAGGACCAGATTTTTAGGATGGTGAATAGAAAATATAACCTACGCAATGCAACGGAGGAGATAGTGGTATGGTGTCTTCAGCATGCCTCACTACAAGAAACACTCAATTTATGACGAAAGAAATCATGATAAGTATATTTTACATTGGATGTAAAATGTACACAAATCTTTAGGAAAAGGAAAACCTTTAATCACAGTGCCAGCCCCTCATTAATATGTTTGCATCTATTTTCCATAAAGTTAATATTAACATAAATAGTTACCTTGGCTTCACTCTCCTGGAAATAACCAATAGGACAGGATGTTTACATGCATTAGCTCTGAGAATCAGTCAGACCAGACAGCAAGTGACGTGTTTACATAGCCCAGTATTTATATCATGCCTAAACACCAGATTATCTCAGCTAGCACCATACAGGACAGAACACCTGCACTGTGCTCAGAAGCATTTGTATGCTCAGAGGCAGAGCTGCCCAGCACCGCCCTTCCTGCAAGGTTTGCTATTCCTCTACCTGGGAGCACCGGGATCAGAAACATGCTAGAAAAACAGATATGTGTTTAGTAAAACCATGAAAAAATAACCACCCACTCCAATAAATGAGAAAACCATGATTCTGAGTATTTCCATTCAGTTCACGGAGAATGTATGCTTTTAGAAACAGTCCCCCCCCACCACCTTTTTCTTTTTTTTAACCCCTAGGGTGTGAAAAGGCAGTATATTACATCATCATAGGATGGAAATAAACTCTTACTTGCCTTTTTGCGTGATATATTTTTACTCTATACCTGAAGAGCCTACAGAATTCTGTTTTAGTAAGTTACTCCATCTCTTAAATAAGTTACCCTCTCAGAGTTTCCATCCCTCACACATCTTTTATTAAATTTATTTATAAATTAAAAAACAACCAACCAACCTTTCCTGTGTTAGCAACTATTGAATATGTTTATGCGGTGGCTAGAAGGAAATATTGAATACATTTTATACTTGCACAATTTACTTCTAATTTGAAGCATAAACCTACTTAAGTTTATAACTAGCATAAAACATAGCACAAAAGCCAGGAAAACCTCCATGGCAATAAAACCAGAAACTGCCTACCAGCCTCTGAAATAATTTTCAAACTTCTCATCTGTGAAATTCTGAGAGGAGCCCTCCTATGGCTGTTGGAAAGGACACAGCCTGGACTTCCTCTTAGCAGGGACATAGAGAAATACTGAAATCTGATGGGATGTGCCCACACAAGAAGCATGAAGCAGAGGTGTGGCAGGGTTGTGAGCTATGGGAAGGAGCATGCGCACAGGACAGGGAGCGCCTTCCCCATGGCACTTTCCCCACCCAGGCTTTCATCTCAGACCCAAGTGTATCCTCACATAACTTTTATACATGTTTTTGTTTACCACTTTTTTCTCTTCCTTATTTTATGTCTTCAAATCGCAGTCATTTACGGTTTCTCATGCCTGTTCCTGGTGACTGGGTATACATTTAATCTCATCATTTAATATCAGAACCTGTTTGAGAGTAAAGCTTTCAGACGATTAATGAAGAGTTACTCAGAAGTGGTTGGGAAGGTGTGTGCTGGTGTAAACAGCTCAAACTTGCCTGGAAAAACCCGTTTGAAGCATGAAGTAGTTATTTAAGCTGAGAACGCATACATATTAGACTTTTACCTACAAACCAAGAGGAGTTACAGGTGAAAACTAAAGCACTAACTTGAAGACAAAAGTAGATTTCTCTCTCCTAAAATGGTTGCTTAGTCTCATGAAATCATAAAGACTTGCACAGACTAGATCAGGGTACTAACTCTGGGCAAGTGGAGACACCAAGTAGGAGAAGCCTGGCTTCTCAGCATGCCATGCAGCAGTGCTCCACTCCATGGATTAGCCTAGAGGAACACAAAATGGGGGTGGGCTAGAATAAGTGTAATCACGTGACAGCCATTGCTCATCAGGACGCATTCAGGTTGTCATGAAACAAAGTGTCTTTATCTGCAAAATCTCTCACTGAGGGACACACTTCCAGCTAAGTAAAGGCAGCCTGGATCAAATGAAAGCAAGCCTTGTCTGACACTGATTTGGAAGACAACATTATTCTGCCGTGACATTTAAATATGAGAAATGGCAGTGGCTGTTACTACTGCTGCTCCCTCCCCTGTAGCCCGCCTGCACTCAGGCAATTTGTATGGGCTTGGCAGAAGAAACAGGATTTAGTTCAAGGCAGCAGTGCTCACATAGGTGTATAAAACTGTTCCTTATTCTCAGAAAGGGCTGTCTTGTAGGAAACCAGGAGATGAGTGTATGTAGTAGCTTTTCTAGAAAAGAAGCATATTCAGGCTTCAATGGTCATGAGACAAATGCATTGACTCTAAAGTGAGGGTGAATGTAGCTTAGTGTGACTAGGTTTAAATCTCATTAATGACTAGAATCTCATTTCTAACAAGATTCAGCAGCTGTATGAGCCACAGTGGTTTCTCTCTCTGGCACCTTCTCTTTCAAGAGACATCTTTTCTCTATTAAAGGGATGCATAACCTTCTCTCCCATGAGGTAACTGGAGACAGAACAGTGCGCACAAAACTCAAACTGCATGTTTAATTGTTATTTTGAACAGGTTTAGCAAAACCACATTAATAACATAGTATTTTACGATGCACCTAAAATGCTGGTCTGCAGCATCTGAAAGCATGATATAGTGTAAAACTGAAGAAAAATACAACACAACTTCTGTGGCTTATTCTTGTTCTTCAATAGTTAAATGTGTAGCAATGAGGTATGCAAATAGTTAAGCATTTTCTTGTGTATAGTTATGGCTTCCTGTTATTTTGAAAATATTTTTGGAAATCCAGGCCAAGTTAAATGATCCCCTGTTTTTCTCCCCCTTTCATTTTAATAAAGCTGTTTTAAAATAAACATATTGTAGATTTTTAGGAACAGTGGAAAAGTTAAATAGAAACTGCATATAAACGTGAAATTGACTGGATTATTTTCAAGGATTAAAGTAAACATAAAATGCATACAGAAATTCAGTGGAAGGAGGCTTTTTATAAGGTTGTGAATTGTTACAACAAACATGAAAGGCTCAGGGTCCCTAGTCTTCTCTTTCAATCTATATTGGGTAGACCATACAGAAATTGACTGTAAGGACACAGATTAAATGTGCAGATGTATACTTAAGGACTTACGTGTTCCGTAAGTATAGTATTAACATTCTGATAGTTTGTTTATTTTTCTCTTCTGTGAAAATGTTATGTTTAAGACAATTATAAAGAAAATGTTGGGGATTTTGTATGTTTCCGTTGGCACACATAGAACTTGAAGTATGCTTTAGCTTTCAGATCTGTTGACTGTATTTATGCCATCCCTATGCCCATTGTTATGAAGCTTTATAAATAAGAGCTTGCAATATTCCCAAGTCCAGACCAATCCCTCCTCTCTTGATGTCCTTGGTGAATTGCGCAATGCATTGAGTTGAAGATCTTTTCCTTGGGCCCAAACTAATGGGCTGCTTCTCTTAACTATGCACAAAACGCACAAAAGTACTGCTCAGAATGATTCTAATTCTCCTTCGGTACATTTAAACTATCTGAGTGAATTACCTGCTGATGTTACATTCTGTTGAGGAGTGTGACTATTTCTCTTAAATGTGCTTGTCTTCTTTTGTTAAATGATTCCTGGACTATTCCTCAATATCATCTGAATTAAAACAAAACTTTATAAATCATAAAATGGTGACCTGCAATTGAGCTTCAAAAGAAATAAACCCTAAAAACAAGAGCAAGGGACATAACGTCTATCAAGAATTTGGCTATCATATAACAGTAAAAATTGTCAGGCCCAAATTCATTTCTCATTCAAGATCTGGGTTATACTTTGGATTACAAATCCAAAGATTGAAAGATATCAGTTTTACTCTGAAATAATGTGGTCATATGCCCTAAAATGAATCAGCCTTAAAATAAACTTAAAACTTTTACAGAATAAATTGGGTGAAATATGGAAAACATTGATGAAAAAACTTAAAAAATGAGATGCAAAATATTAAATAAAGGAATTTACAAAAGTAGGAGGCACAAGAATATCCCTCCCACCATATTACCTGGCTGCTGCTTTTTGCATTCAGCTACTAAACACTGAGCAAAACTTCAGAAGCAAAAAAGAACGATAACTGTCAGGCTGCAGCATTTTAAAAATGCTCATGTTGTCCATAAGACTACCCTGATTACATGATGAAATGCGTGTGACTTCAGTGGCTTTCTCCCAGACCTACTGTGTATTCAGCCTATAAAAATTCACGGCCCTGGTGAAGTGAGAGAACAGCAGGAGAGCAGTTTTCTGAAAGCTCTCAAGAATGCTGCAACACAAAACTTTACTCATGTCCTGGAAGCGAAAGTTTCCGGATGGGCAGCTGCCTGAGCCAATCTCTCACCATGCTCTCTTAGGAACACGCTGCTCAGCATTTGGTTTTTTTTTTTTTTTTTTTGCTTCCTGCCTTTGGAGGTCATCCAGAAATGACGTAGACTGGTGCAACGCTATCTGGTGATCCTCCTCACCAATCCCTTTATGTGTAGTAGATTATCTAAATCATTTTATCCAATGTGCAGCCCGAATGAGTAATTAAAAACTGTTTGTACAAAACTTCTGAGATGTGTTGGAGGTGGTTCCCCTGAGGGCATTTTTCTTTGTATGTCTGAAATGACAGTACTTTTAAAAAAAAGAAAAAAGAAAAAAATGAGAATACATAATGAACCTAAACCACATCCACTCATATGCAGCCAAGCAGGAATTAAAGATGGCTGCATAGTTTTACATTTGAATTTTGAGTTCACAGGCAGGTTTAAACTTTTTTTTTAAGCTAATGACTAGTATTTGCTCAGTAGTACTCATCATTTGCCTTGGTTGTGCACAATGTTTTTGCGGATGACTGGCACCATTATGAGCAGGACACCAGGGCACCTTGTGAAGTCCTGTGGTGTGAGGGTGCTTTGTAGTTACTGCGTGTTATGCAGACACAATATTACAAGGGTTGGCCATACAATTGTGAGATTTCCATGACTTTTAGATACAAGCTCTCTTTTCACGACTAATGAACTACTAGATTCTCAATAGAGAAACATTTTCTATTTAGACTTACGAACTTGCCCTTTTCAAACATTAACATTGTGTGAATTTGTAGGCAGTGCAAGCTTTAAATACTTTGAGTCCTTCTAGATAAAAGAAGACTATTGTCTTCTTCTTATTGTATTGCAATGCCAGTTATATGCCATCATTTATGGGGAAAATGCATATGTCTTAGTATTCTAAAAAGAGAGGACAATACAATCTCCTGCATCTGTGTCACTAAGCTAACACCCACATGTTTTCTACACGTGCAGTGGACAATGAGGTCCAGCCAGATGCAAACTCACAGCACAGCCAGTGCTGTGAAGGAACAGAAATCAATCTCAGGCTCGATGAATACCAACATTCACACACTTGAAACGTTACTACTGAAATTGAAATACATGGGTTTGTGGTCTGGTAGTTGTACTTGCACTGTGGCCACATACGAATGCATGAGAAGAGGATTTGAGAGAAGTGTGGCTTCAGAAAACCACTCTTGTAAAGTTCTCTCTGCTAGATGAGCTTAAAGCAAACGGCCTTCCCAAGAGACTGAGAATAGTTTATACATGGGTAATCTGCTCAATACAGTCTGTACTAGAACCAGTTTGTTCCTTCTACATATTAAAACAACAAAACATTTGACATGTAATTTATCTTTGCACACATGCAGAAGGCAAGAGTAAAGAGCACCCAGCCAAAACAGAAGCACTGTCATACACTAATGGAATTGCCATGGCTTGCTTTAGCCCAAATAACAATCTGTGGCACTGTTACCTGAAATACTGAAGACTGCCAAATTTCTTCCCTGGTCCTCTATGTGAATTTGTATGTTTCCAGAGTTCGCTGCAGTATGTGCTTCTGTGTGCGTTCCAAGTCCCCTTTGAGGGCTTCCTGGTTTTCTTCCATGTGTGGAAAACATGAGATACTTATGCTGCTTGCAAAGAGAGAGGGCAGGAAAAAAAATTTCTATCAGAAAATGTTCATTTAATCTCCTTACACTTCTCTAACTTGATCAGAACAATTGGCATTTGTAAACTGCTACATTGCTCTGGGGGAGCTGGTTTCACAGACACGGCTCATTTCTAATGAAGTGTTCTAGGTTGCTTTAATTGCTCTGTTTCACTGATAGATTTGCTCCACAAAGGTGAATTTCCACCTGCTGCCCCAGAGAGAAAATGTTACCACCAATAAAGCTCAAAGTCTGAACCACACAGATCTTACTCAGAATCAGGACTGAGAATGCAGTCCTCTGTTTCATCATAAGTGGAAAACAAACAACTTGCCCAACCCTTTGAAACGTAACTTTGTCCAGTTCTTACCAGGCTGAGGTGATGTGTGCTACTTTGTTTCATTTGTTTTACTTTGATTTATGCTTTTTTATTAAAAAAAACCTTAAAATTTACTATAAGTTGGAGGATATTTGCTATAAATTGTAAGTAGAACTAACGTAAGAGGCCAATACCGTCAGACACGGGTAACAGAACTCCACCACAGTGAGCCTGGCCCACTTGCACGCAGCAAGGCGTAGCATGGGAAACAGTGCAGTAGTGAGAGAAGCTATAACATAAACACAGGAAAGGAGGACCCTGCTAAGCAGTGGGTGACCTCTGAAAGCACTGTGTATTCTTTCCTCACAGCCTTGGTACGTCCCCACAGGTTGATATTTTGGTTGGCAATGAAGGTGAAAAGCATGAACAAAGGATAGGACTGACAGGCTTGTAAAATCTCCCCACCATCCCTTTAATCACCAGCAGCCTACCTGGGAGCCGGGTCTCACCTTCCTCATGTACAGACGAGCACACACTGTGTTCTCTTAGCAAATTTCTAAATAGTGAAGTTCTGGCAACAGCACAAACTACTCTAATTCTGCTTCTGAGCAGCAGAAGACCCAAATACTTTGTGTTTTCAGGGAAAAAGAAAGATGTGGACTTTGCATAATGAAGACACCCTAACTTCATTAAGTCTCTTTCCCTTGTTTTTTTCCTTTTCTTTTTATCTACAGAAATATGTATGTGTAACTGGTAAAATCAATAAAAAAAGATAGAAAACAATGTCTCTAACAATGCACTCTTACCTTAAGTAGTTCCTGTGCAAAAAAAAATAGCTACCAAAGTGCACTGGTCTACCTGCATAAATGTTTCCTGTAAAACACAGCTTACTTAGTGATTATTTAATTAAGAACAACCCAGTGCAGAATGAAATTAGAGGGACAGACTTACCCCCTTTAGCTTCACTTTCTTCCATATTGTGTTCCTTTCATAACAAACCAGACTTTTGCCCTGCAGTCCGTACACAGTAACGGGAGAAGATGCTCTCAAGCTAGCTGTGTGAAAACCAAACAGACCCAAAGGGCTCAGGAGTATAGCGTGGAGACGCTCAGCCAACTTTAAATAAGAACAGCCATGTCCATACATGGCCTTCTCATCGTCCAAGATAATTCATCTATTGGAAAGTAGCATTACTGTAAGGGTTGAACTGGTTTGCACAGTGCTAGCCCGGAGATCTCTCACACTGCTCTACTACACAACATCACCAAGCTCTTAAGGATTCGGACTGCTGTGCGGGTTCCTGGCATCCTTAGCCCTTCGGGTTTTGCCTATAAATAACCTTTCAGCAGCAAGAACTAATTCCATTTTCAAACCCCATGCATCATTAGCTAACATGGTACAACTTTGCACATAGGCGAGATCTAAACAGCAGCATAACTTAAGTTGCATTGTGCTGTTTTCAGTGGTTGTTGAAATTCAAGTTGCATTGATTTTAGAAGACTGGCTGAGAAACGACATTAGTTCAATTTGTTCTCTCCCATTTTAAACCTGTCTACAGGAAAAGCTTGAACTTGTTCACTACATTGGCTGTAATTAATTGCGGTAAATGAAAGTAATGTAATAATCAATTGACTATGGAATGTTACCCGAATATAAACATTTTCTTCCTTCTCTCTCTTTTTATGACTGAGCAAAACTTTCCCCTTGCAGCTTCTCGTGCATTTTCATCAATATGAAAAAATGGAGAGAGCATCTACAGTATCCTGAGGAATAATATATGATAATATGCTCTGCAACTAAAAAACATGCTATTCTAATACTGTGGGCCTCTCCTTTCTGGTGATGTTGCATGTGGTACCTTTTCCATTTAGAGAAAATAAGCCTTTAAAGCAAGCTGTTCTTCCATCTAGAGCTCCCAGTGGGTTTTCAAAACTTTCAGAAGTTAGCTTCAGTATGAAAATATTACTTCTGTTTATTTGTTCTTGCAGCAAATGTCCCAAAATACTTGGAATATGAAACAATTTCAGAGGGTACATATTTGATGGCCTTTGGATTTTTATGAAGCAAGAGGAAATAAGAACTGAATGAAGGTTTGAATGAAAGTGGCAGTTTGTTGAAATCTTATCACTGCAAAATGGTCCCTGATCAAGCAGCAGTTATTTTATTTAGGAGAAAAAGTAGATAATTAAGTAAAAATGGAAATGAGTCTCTTTAGAGCTATAAACACTGCCTTTATGAAAATGGCTTTACATGAAAAAACACAGTTGAAATTTCCCTTTCATGATAATTCAGTGCTTCTCTTCTGCTTGTTATAAATTTATATTCCAATTGGCCTTAAAATTCCTTAATGTTTAATAGCAAATAATGGTGCATTTCTTAGTGGAAGTTGTTCTCCAGCGTTGCTATCCAGTTTTCCAGCAACAACTTCATTAAATGCTTTAATGGCATTTAATGGCCTCTGGCTCTTCTACGAGCTGTGATTGCTGTATATCCTTTGAAAACAATGGCAAGATCAAGCCAACAAATACACCTGATTGCTGTGAGGGTATAGGAATCTTCTCCCCTAAATTAAAGCAAAATGACATGCCAGAATGGAAGCAGTTCCAACAGGAGTGTCTAAAACAGGAGTAAGTTCCAATTTTGCATGCACGTGAGGCTTACAAAAATGTTCTGCTTTGTTCAGGTACTTCAGGAAATCTTCCAGACAGAAGATACAATCATGCTATTGGAGAGATCCATAATGGCAAAGGAGTACCCACTGAAAGTGGCTCAGACACGCCTGGAGGGAAGAACTAAACGACCCAACATAGAGCTGTGCCGTGACGCACCTCAGCTGCAGTAAGTAGAGGCCAGACTACCCCATCCCTTCCTCAGCCAGCTATCAAGAATGAGAAATTTAACAACGCTGAATTAATTCAACAGGATTAGAATTGTATTCATTATGTGATGATATAAATTCTGGAAGAACGAACTAAAATCCAAGTAGCAATGTTGAAGTAATGGGCCAGAACATCTAATGTGTTGAATGTGCGTAGTTGCCTTTAGAGACCCTTTCCCAGGACAGTAAGGAGTTCAAATCCTTGTTTGTGGTTGATACATTTTGGGATTCAGTCTCATACCTGAGTAGGATTTATGAATTGATTTTAAATCCATTCAGGATGAAACACCAAGATTTCACTTCAGGAAATACCTTATTTTAGAAGCATCTTTTCCCAAAATTCTGTTTTGATGCAAAAATTATCTAATGGTCAAACTCCTTTAAAAGCTAATTGCAAATAAGAATGAGGCAGCAACTCTTACTGCCTGAACTCGTTTTCAACACCTTTATCCAACTATATAGTGACTCCAGTATCATCTTTGGACAGATTAGCTCATCTGGCATACATTTTGATTATATAGCTGTGGGGCCTCTCCAGCACATGTTGGCATCAGCTTGATGATCCCTGTGCTATAGTCCAGAACAGTGTGTATTGTGTCCTTCCGGATATACAAGAAGGTGTCTGAGACACTAGTCTTCCTTCCCTAATGAAGGAAGGGTCTTGTGAATTTTAATCCCATTTATCTCCCTCCCAATCCATTTGGAACACATTAGTATCCAAGAAAACCCCATCAAGTATATATTATTTAAAATACCAGCTGCAAATTATTCTGTGGGGGTTTTCCTCAAGAAATACTGCAACAGGGTTCCTCCCATAGCTGGAGTGAATTTCACAGTCCAGTAGGAGAATTTTTGCATATTTTTCTAGAAAGTAGGAAGCTACTCCCTTCTGGCATTTGCCTCTATCAAAATCCTACTGCATACAACAGGTTCACATACAATGAGGTTAATGAAGTACATAATGTTAAAACAGAGTACTTATATTATTGTTCCTAAACAGTGTTTTATCAGCTCAGAAAGCTTCTATTCAAAGAAGGAAATGGCAGTGAATCACAGTTTATTGTACTGGCATCTTTTCACTTTTTCTTCTAACTCCTTAGCCCATAAATTACAGAATGCAATATGTATTTTCTTTCAGCTTCACACCTCCTTAATCAGATCTTGACATTTCCTTTGGCATATCCACATATTAGATTTCTTCAGCTTAATGCTCTGCTCTCCCAATCCATTCTCTCACAAAATACTGTTTTGGATATGAAGTCTTTTGCATCTATTTGGATAGTTTTATGTGTGTCTTTTTATATCACACAAATCATGCCTGTTCTAGATGCAGGAGTGCAGCTATGAAAAAATAAAAAAACTTCTCATCTGGGCACTGTAGCATTCACTTAGCACTTACCTTTACTCTGGGAGCAGATCAACCACCACTTCACTTACCACTGCACCATCAATTAGGTATGGGAAAAAAAAAAAAACTAGTATCAGCATTTTATTTAACAAAACAAAAAAATTAAAAACACCACCACCAAGATGGCCTTAAATAATACAATTTCAGTCTTTACTCACTCCAAGTCTTGTTCTTTCTCTGCCTCCTCCCTGAGGATTTCTTCCACAAAAATGTCTGCAGCATTATGATTGATATCAATCTAGTCAGCAGGACTGCAAGTATCCACGATACAAAACTTGTCTGAGCTGGGATCAAAAATGTGCGGAAGCAGAAGGTCACATTATTCCCTCTTCTTCCCACAACTGCCAGTGATGCTGTTAATGTTCCAAAGGGTCTTGTCCGAAAACGTTTGGAAGCTTCATCTGAAATCATTGGCATGTCAGAATGTCTTTGAACATTTTCTTTGACAAGAGTGAAAAGACATAAATGTGAATTCTTGGAAAACAATGTGCGTAGGGGCTCTGAACCAATTCAACTCTTACCAGCTTATAGGCAACATAAGAACGTCACAAGCTGTTGCGCAGATATTCAGAAGTATTTTAGGCTTATTGTACACACAAGTTTTCCAAGTGGGATATAATTTCTAATAATTCAACTAAAATGTTTACACAACTATGCTGGTTACTAGATATAGTGACAGGTAATTAGTACATCCTATTCTCCTTCCTCCAAAACATACAAATTGTCATGCCACAACTCCCTAATCCAGATCAAATTACTTTGGATGCTTTAGCTGATCCGAATCCTTGTGTGTTATGTTCATCATAACTGCAATTAGCAATGGAAATTCTGACAGAGGGTATCTGAAATGTGGACACTTTTTCTATCACAGTTTTTGGCTGAGCTCACATCTCAAATAAAATATATTTTCTTAGAGAAACTCCTATCTGAGAAAGCAAAACCTTTTGCTAATTTACTTTTTAAGGATTTTTTTTTTTTTACTTTTAAATAATTTAAGTCTACTTCTCATGTCATTTAAAGCACGAAGAGATTCAGCCTAATAGTTCAACTGCAAAAGAGAAAGAAAATATCAAATGAACCACTTCTTTGTAACATGTAAATGTTATCTGAGTTCGCTGTTTATTTAAAAGGAAGTGCTGATGTTGGCACTTGTTCTCTATGTGTGCTGCCAACTTTGTAGTTGGATTAGACAGAAAACAAATTAATAAAGTCTAGTTTTTCTGTGCTGTGCTGAAACAAGTGGGACTATCCCAAAAGAAGTTAGAGTGGATTCTGGAAAAATCAGACTTTTTTTTTTAAATGGGCTATGGTTTTGCTCATTTAATAGAACATTAGATACCACGTGAAATCGACAGTATTAAAGAGAGTTTACCAATTCAGAGACTGTGCAAGAAGCTTTGCCACATCTGTGTTGATAGGCCATGGGAAGAAATGTGGCTAGTATCAGCTCACAGAAAATCTTGATTTCAAAGCTCTACATTCAGTGGTTATTCTGATAAGCAATTCTTGTTCTTATTAACATGCTCTTCCACCAAATCTAGATTGCTTAGCACACCTGCTGCACAGGTTTAAGCTGTCATGAACTACACTGACAGACTCCAGCAACATCCATCCCAAACGTATACTACAGGAGCATATGTTAAGTGCTCAACCTGGCCATGCTAGCCCTAGAGAGGCTACACAAATGGGAGACTGCAAGCGAGGAAGGTATCAGCTAGAATGCAGAGGGGCTTAATGCGCTATTGAATGTCAATGCAAACAAGAAATCATCACTTCTTACAGGTGCTATGCAAGCTAGTTTGGCAAAGAACAGGTTTCATATTGATTCAGTCCAAGAAGGCTGTTCAAATTCTTCCTCAAAATCTGACCTGTCCACTGTCAAAAAAGGAACATGGTGAGGGACTCCTAAAGTTACTTGAGCAACCTGTCCCCTTCTTTTTTCAGGCTTATCACTGAAGTTTACACTATAGATGACACCTTACAGACCTTAAAGCAACGCCTGCAAGAAGCCCGTGATACTCTGCAGATGCTGCTCCTCAACAAATCAAAGCTGGAACATGACATTTCTGTGAAGGCAAACTCCTTCTTCATTGACAAGAAGTGTATGGACATGCGCAAAACCTTCCCCAGCACCCCACGGCTCATTGGCTACACTTGAACAGTAACCTTTGATATCTTTCATGCATGATATAAAAATTGCAAAGGTTGCAAATATTTCCTGAAGGAAACCATTTTTTTCTTCAAATAATGAAATCCAATAGAAATAAACTAACCAAAATCAATACTTCGCTCCTCTCCTTTGAACAGCTGTGTAGTCTCAGCTGTAGCTGCTCCATGGAATAGAACGAGTAGACTTGTGCTAACAGAATCAGACCACACTAAAATAACCAGACAAATATTGCAAGACATATGTGAGTTAGTACGTAGAGAGAACAATAGATGAACATGCTGTACTTCTCAACAGAATAAGTACAATACAGGATTTAACTGTTTGGGATATCATGCCATTTGTGTTTCAGTCCTTCTATAGAAAAAGTCACATTTAAATGCTTACCCTGTCCTTTGACTCTCCTCCTGTCTAGCAGTGATAAATTTGGTGTTTGTTTGGAATTGGAGGAGGTTGAACAAGCTGATTCGTAGAAGCTGAAGGATAATTTCAATGCAAACCTTCAGGTACACATGTAGCCTATATTCACTGAGAGAATCTTTCCATCTTTTTTTTTTTAATTTGATCTTTCATACAATTAAGCATGAGGAAAATCTTGTGTATTTATACGAACTATTCATGAATGATGTCTAAAAGGTCTTAACTTTATAGAAATGTATACTATTTATCAGTAGATCTCAAAGGACTTCATGAGCAATGACAGTACCATTCCTTCATCATCACCAATGAGAAAGTTAAGACAAAGAAGGGGGAATGGAACCACCATATGGAATATGATGTACTTAGAATTACTACACTGAAATTGCCCTTCAGTCTGTAAATCAAGATTGCTCACCTTGCTAAATCCCAATAGAGCACTACTCAGTGTAGTAGAGAGGAGATGGATAGAATGGGCTTTGAGATTTGGCTTTTCCAGGTGAAGGTTGAAACACTGATAGTGCAGTAATCTCAGTAAAGGATCTGAGGAAGAACTAGTTTTAACTCATCTTAAAGCAGTCTGACTTTTGGACAAAATGAAATAAAAATGTTTTACTGTTATTTGTGTTTCTTTGCTGGACTTATGTAAAGCAAACGTAAAGCAAAACCAGCAAAGCACAATTCTAGTAACTGAGCTGTTTCCTGCTACCTCAGGCCCCCTTTACAGAACAGCTCTAGGAACACACAAAACACATTTTACACTGGACAAAAGCCAAATCTGAAACAATGCTAGATTTGAAAGTCTCCTGAACAGACTGGCTATGTTCCTTACCTTTTGTTTTGTGTGGGTGGTGGCTTAATCTAGCTCCCAATAAAAGTTACATTGCTGAGGAACAGGGAGCCCAGCAGTGCTGATACTTCCTTGCAAGTTAACCTCAATTTTCATCAAGCGTGTTTGTGGCTGAGCTGTTCTACACACAATTTCACTCCCCCAATTAAAAAAAAAAAAAAAAAAAAAAAAAGTAGCATCTCCTGCCTGTTAGGTCAAACTATTTATACAGTGAAATATTTCTATAGTTTTGAAATCACAGGAAAACGTTTTGGAACACATTTGGGAAGTGACATCCAGGCCTATTTCTGATACTCGTTAAACTCATCTCACATAAACTACACTGCACCTTGATTTTCTAAATTAGGATAATTCCTGCAACTTGATCATGGACAGTGCAAGCTGCTCCATCCATCATGCTGTCTCCAACTCTCTGGGAGGAATTCCCCTGAACACGGGAGAAAATTGGGGAAACAATTTTTTTTTAATATTGTGATATGACTGCAGAGCAGCTCAAGGGGCCGCTGGAGGCAGGAGGGACTTACTGAAGACTTCACTGGTGATCTGGTTTGAATTAGTAGCCACATCTTACTGTTTCTTACTCTGAAACACTTCACGACACACCTCTAGTGCAGACCCCCTTGGGACAAGCCTTTAGGTAGGAGCAGAGAGGAATCTCGCTGTGTTTTGTTTCTCAGCAGGGAGGACCGTTACCACTGGTAACATTTTCCTCCTTCTGTATGCCTTTGTATGGCAGCAAGAGAGATTTTATCACTTGCTTTGTTACCACCTAACTGTAGAATAAGGCACTTGATTTGCATTTCTTATAATATTTTACAATGTATGAGGGATAATATTTTTGTTGAGTTGTTAAATATTGACAATAGTCCCACCCTATTTATCAAATACTGACAGCTGACCAAGCAGAGGAGTAAAAATGATTTGGAAATTTGGATCATCTTCAAGTCTTTAAATACATTTCTAGAAGTTGGAGGTTTTCCCAGTTCACACAGCTACTCTAATAGCTAGAAATAGTTTCTCCCCTCCTTATGCCAAGAACTCAATTAAGAAATATATAGCAGAAGGAAAGGACTTTAAGAGAGCTGAATTCTTGTAACAGTTTTTGACAAAAAAAAAAAAAAAGAAAAAGAAAAAGAAAAAAGGAAAGATCTTTTCCTGAAAGCAGTCAACATCACTGAAAATTAGGCCTGAATCAAACATAGCCCTGAATTTGTAAATATGGGGGATTCGGGACAGAGGTGCTGGGGTTGAGCAATGGCTCAGAACATCAGATCTTCCAGCTCCTTCCAGTGCCTTTCTTCAGCCATGTTCTCTCCAAGATCTCAGCTCTGCTTTTGGGTGGAGTGCTCACTTTATTGTCAGTGCAAACACTGAACTTGTTTGAACACAGTGTGAACTCCTCCTAGGAGTGACCAAGTAAAACCATGGCTCTATGACAGATATTACCGTTCTTTGCGAGCAACATTCTGCATGAGAACAGCAGTTCTGAGATTCAGTGACCATCAGCAAGTATAAACTTTTACCAAGTACTGCAAAATTAAGAACAGAATAGAAATTAATTGTCTTGCTTAACTACCAGAAGTATATTAACCTAGTAGAAAAACCTTAGTGAAGAAAATGCTCTAGTCTTTCATTAGTGATATCCATACATGCAGCACATTTAAGGTTGCTGATAATGTATAGCCTCTTTGTAAAAGTAAACAATTTTCTTTAGACTATGTAAGAAAAGGGGAAAACTTCCATAGGCTTAGGCTATAAACCTATATAGTTCAAAAAAGCTGGAACTTGATTACCAGATTTTAGAGGATGGAGAGAGAAGTTAGTATTTGCTTCTTAGAAGTCCAGGTAGAAGGATAAGGCAGAAAACCTAGATTGTAGTTTTGTTCTGCCACTGATTTACTGTATAAACGAATTCACACAGCCTCCAGAATGCAGTTAGTCCCAGTTGTGATGGGAATACGTCAAAGGAAACATGTTTCTAATGAGCATGAAGATACTTACCCAGATAAACCTGAGAATCTCTTAAAATAATACAATATAAACATCCTTTTGGCTTTTTTTTTTTCTTTTTGTAGATCTCTCTTCTTATGAACTGTATTCTTAATTAATGTACTCATATGCAGCAACGGACATCAAGAAGCCAGATCTACTGTATTTCCATGTATAAACCCACAAATCTAATGAGCAGATCCATAAAACTTGAAAGATAAGATCTGTTTTATAGCAAATAGACCAATGCAGAAAAGACCCAAACCTGTCCCTGCCTGTTTCAAACAATGAGATAATTTTAGTTCCAGACAAGCTATTTCCTAACATTATCTAAACTTTAGCTCATAAAAGTTTATGGACTCAACTTCCAAACAGAGTAAGAAAACAATGGATCTAAGTATCTTCACTAATGATAACCCCATTTCAGTGCCACATGGTTACTGACTGTAGCGAAGATAGCTCATTTTACCCAGATCTACCAATAGCTTATTCATCCTATTTTATTTTATGAAATCACAGCAAGGAAGTAAAATTTGTCAGGTGTAGGTTAAATTCCCCACCCCACAGAACTTACAGATAGTGTCCCCAGTCAATATATGCGATGGTGCTCATACAACGAGTCTTTCCAGTAGAACTACTCACCCAGGTAAAACTTGGCATGTGTTTTCAGTACAGGATGTTAAGGTGTGAACAACAGGAGACAAAGAAGGAATATTGATTATGAAGATAAGTGCTGATTTTTGTAATGGTATTTGAATGTAATTTCCGTTTGGTAATACAGTTGTACAATTGCATTTTTTCATAACATTACTGTATTTTCATTTTACTAAGGAGGACAGAGTGGGAGACCTCTCACAACACTTGCTTTTGCTCCACCCCCTCTTCCTCGCGGTGCATTTTGGCATTTCCATTTTTACCAAAAGTCAAGGAATGTCCAGTTCCATATTTACATACAGCACATGCAGGCCCATTGATACCCTAAATCAAATGAAGAATTTATGCCAACAGTTTTGTAAGTAACCAATGCCTCAGGTAAGGTTCTGCTCTGACTTACACCTCTGCAATGTTCAATCTGAAGATGCGAAGCTGGAGTCAAACCTTCAGGTCTTTGAAGGTTTGAATCATTCTGCAGCTGGTCCATCAGCAAACTGATTTCACAGAATCACAGAGCAGCTGAGGTTGGAAGGGACCTCTGGAGATCTTCTAGTCCAACCACCCCCCTGCTCAGAGCAGTCAACTAGAGCACATTGCCAGGGCTGTGTCCAGTCAGGTTTTGGGTATTACTAAGGATGGAGATGCTACGACCTCTCTGGGTTGCCTGTTCCAGTGTTTGATAACCCTCACAGTAAATAAGCTTTTTTTCATGTTTAAATAGAATTTCCTGTATTTTCAACTGATCCTTCTCTACCAAGTCTAAGTCCTCTCTTGCTCCAGACCTTCCCACTGGTCTCAAGGACCTGGGATTCCTGAGGGCAAATCTTACCAATAAAGACCAAAGGCAAAGAAGGCATTAAATACTTCTTCAGAGTATATGCTGTACCTTCTTGGAGACAGAGCCAGCATTTAAGTATAACCAACCAGTTAGCTCATTTTGCTTCATTCACTGTTTTCAGAACTGTACATCTGTTCTTCATTGTTGTTTGGAGATAGGAAGGAAAACTTAAGTTGATACTTAAGTGGTACACCCACCCTTCTCCCTAAGGAAGACATCTTAAAAAATTTTTTCAGCCTGTGTGTCAGCCTGGAAGTTTTTAAACCAGAACACATTGCTCAGTCCCTAGCATGGACAAACTATTAACTATGACCCTCAGAAAAAATAATAATCTCTCAGAAGACCCATTTTTGAAACAATATCGAGTATAAACAATTCAAACCTATGTCCCTGGGCTTTTTAAATCTGAATTTGAATCTAGACACAATCTGAACTCTCAAGACATCCCCAACCTGTACTGCTAGTTCTGCCTCAGAACATGATTGGTGCTTATTTTTGTATAGTAGTAACACGCAGGAGCCCCAGGAGATCTGTAGTTTACACTCCATATGCACATGATGATGATGATAACATTATCATCATTAATCAAAATACGTGATAATGATATATTCTCACATACAGAAGGGGTCAGAATCTGCAGGTTCCCTGGCACAGTTAATGACTACTGACAACGTGGGCCCCAGGGTAGGATGGTGGGCACAACAGATCTACAAACCAAAAAGGATTCTCTGGGATTTTTTTTCCCCCTAGAAATAACAGGCATGAATTGAACACACAATGAATGGGCATTTCCCTGACATAACCGAACCCCTGTTAGCTTTTGGAAATAATGCCAGAGCACACACATCTAAATTCTGTTCACAGCAGAGATAAGATTTGAGACTTCTGTCTCCTTCAATCCTGGTATGAAAATTTTCTGCTAGATGATTGAGTTTTTAACCCACAAGCAGCTATGATACACCATTGTCACTACACCCTATGATTTTTGGACCATCTTTCTTCAAGAAAGCATAAAGGTCAACACCTTGTATAAGAGGTTACTCAAAACATGAGTGGTAACATAGTAAAAGCAGACACACCAGCGATAAACAAAAGCAAAAGCAGGTGGCTCTGGTTCCCTACACCAAAGCAGTAGTCAAAGTAGTAGTGTACGAACTACCATGACATTTTCAGCTTATTTCTGCATTTCTTCCCCTCAAATTCTTTTTTTTTTTAATAGAAGGAAACATCCCGAGTAGATTACAGGCTTCTTTTTCAAACCAAAGGACTCATTTCTTACAGTAAAGGCACAACCAATTCCAACAATGAAAGAAAAGTTACCAAATGACAAATAAATAATGCTTTACTGTGCAATAAAGAATTTAAATTTTATAGACAATGTAAAACAGCAAATCTTTCCTCTACTGCACATTGCTTTGAAGTGTTAAAGAATGGTAGAAATTTCAGCATCACTGAATTACAATCCCCCAGCAAGTAAGAACATGCACTGTATTTCCTCAAGTCATAAAACAACCGCTGCCTCCTTATTACGTGTGTTGCCAGTTCAGATCTGTTCTCTGGCCTCAGGCCTGCTGAAAGCCATGCAATAAAACAAACCTTCTATTAAAATGTAGTCAGGAGAATAAGACACAGGTCAGACTGGTCTGAATATTATTTGCTGAAGGAAAGACCGTCCTAACTATTTGGACTTTACAGCTCTTATTATTTTTCAACTAAAATCCATAAATGTTTACCCACTCTTCCTATGATGTCCTTTGATCTCCTACATTTTTATTTTTAAAAACACAGATAACATTCCTTTATCCCTAATAGACAAATATGTAGAGGAGACAACACAGTAGTTTAAACTTTTGTTTGGATGTTCTCTGAGGATTTATAAACACCAAGGCAGTCCTTCACTGGCTGCCAATGCAAAGAAATTCAAGCTTATATAAAATACCCTGGAGTATTTTATCTAAGGCTGACCTACACTATACAAGTGAGAGTCCCAATCAGTTTTTTTTAAAGGCATTTACTGCTGTATTACTATCATTGAAGCCACCAATATTGAATGGAATTTTTAAAGCAGAAAAAAAGGAAGGGAAATGTCTAAATAAACAAGGCAGAGGTTGTCTTCTGGTGGGAAATTTCTTAATGTTGTGAAACAAACATTCATAAGAAGATTCAGCACAAGAAAACGAGGCTTTATGCAAACAAAAGACAGTGGTGAAAATAACCTCTAGGTCAGACGGCACAGAGCAAAGCGTGGTCAGGAAGGTGTTGGGTCACAGCAAGAGCAGGGAGCTACAGTGAAACTGCAGGGCACTGAGCAGCAGGGGCTGATGCACTGAACAGCTTCGCGGTTACAGTCGCAAGAGCCACCCTGCAACGCCGCTGATTGACTAGATCACAGCCATCCTGCAACAAGCCCTGCTTGTAGCCTGTGCATCCCAGTTGGGTCCTTTGCCTTCGTACGCAAGAAGGAAAGGTGCTGATTGAACTGGTATCTGATACTGGTGGGCTCGGGCTGCGCACCGAGGCACCTCGGCTGCCGCAGTGTAACTAAGGCACTGTGGGAGGAAGAGACAATGTTGTTTTAAAAGCTCTGCTTCAGAAACAAAAACAGTCATGTTACTACAAACATGCAACAAAGAGAGGAGTGTTCATCCCCTCCTATCGCATCTGTGCCCTGCAGGCAATGTTCTGAGAGAAGTCTGTGAAACTTGTACTTGCAGCTATCTCAGACAGCTCCACCTATAACTGCCTCAGCCCTGGCTCTGCTGGTACCTGACACCATGCCAGAAATGTGTACGTGACCCCTAATGTTCCTGCAGAGTACTGGCAGTGTTTAACTAGCGAGCATTTACAAACATGCCGTACAGGAAAACAAGGTAAACATGAAAATGGCTTCGGGAGTTTCATTTGCATCTGCCGCATCCATTCACCTGCAGCACGGGGAGCTAGACGCCCCAACACCGCTGCGCCTCTCGGGGAAGGGCTCTGCGGCTGCCCTAATGCAGCCCCATGGCCAGGCCGTTTGTGGTACCCCTGCACTGCAGGTGCTGCTGTGGCTTCAGCCCATGCAACGAGGTCATTAAATGCTAGCCAAGGACTTTCGTATGTGTTTTAGAGCCAAAACTGAGCTCCACACTACTGTGGTTGCTGCATTATCTCCATTAGTTGTAGTACTGTTGGATGGCTTTGTTGCGATCTCTGTCCTCTCAGCCATTCTCTCCTCCAGCACCAGCATTTCCTAGACCTCGGTGATCCTAACCTGTAAGTGACATTAGCAATACAGCTGTTGCCCCACCGGCCCCAGGTTCCTTGCCCCAGGGTCTATTCCCAATCCCACCCCTCCGAGAAACAAAAGGGGCCGGCTGCAGAGCTCAGCCATCCCTTGTGAAGGGAAGACGAGATGCAGCAACCACACGGCTGGCCCATTGATGGCAGGTTGGCCAAGCCCAGCGGGTGGAATTCAGAGTGAGCTACCCACAAGCATCCTTTGTGTTACATTTTACTAGATCACAGGAGATGTTGGCTAACTGACTAAAAATATTTACATACACAAATCAAATCATCATCTTGGTTTGTGCTGCTTTTGGTTGCTTGTAAAAGCGATCTATCCATATGGCTAAGGAGGACTGCAGGTCCCTTGTTTCCACAGCCTGTCGACTTCAACATTGCTCAGCATCACACAGCACTGGTCAGTGCACTTCAGGGACCTGTGGTGGCTGACAGTTTCCCCATTTGTTACCACAGTTTTTACAATCAGCTGTGCCAAAACCTACCATCACCATCGCTGCAGAATTATTCAAAGGCATGAGAAGTGGCTGGTGAAGAGAAATCTGAAAACCCCATCCCTGTGTGCATTCCCCATGCCCTAACAGTGAGGAGCCACCAAGAAAACCCAGTTATGCATGCAGCCATTGCAGAACTGGGCTTGTGCTCTTACTGGTTCAGTTCAGATGGTTAAACTAGCTGTTGAAATTGCAGCTGCTTGTTCTAACCTGCCTCTAGCGAGCTCTAGTCTGCACCACTGCTGGCTCCTTGTCCATACAGCCTGTCCCTGCTCCTTGGGAGCTACAACACACTCTTCTCTTCCCACTGACACTCCCTTCTGCTTGCTCCCGCTCCGCGGCCTCACTTCACCTTTCTCATGTAAGAAAAGAGCACAGCCCTTGCCAGGCGCCTCCCTGCAGCCAGCTGATGTACCAAAGGGCACCAGCATGCCTCCATTTCATGCAGGAAAATATGTATCTAGTAGACTCAGGGAAAAAGTTATTAGATGCCAGTGCTGTCTGCACAAATGCGATGCACAAATGCTGTCTGCACTGTGCAGCCTCCTCGATGTCTACAAACATACTCCTATGAAGTAGGAAGTCCCAAAAGCAAAATTCAGCCAGAAAGCCAATCATTTAAGTGGAAAGTGCCACCAAATCTACATGGGCTCAGTGGTACTATAGCAATTAGGACTGATGTATAACCCATGCTTAAAGCAAAGCAAGTTTAATGACTAATTGCTAACGTATGTCCCATATCATGCATCACAACATATGCTCCCTGTTCCAGAACTTCAAAGCTGTGCTTATTCCTTAAATCTCCCAGAGGAAGAGTTCATCTGTACAAGTTTAGTAACTAATTAGTTGTATGCATTGTACTGAGCATGAATGGATTTGCCCAATAAAATACCAGTTCATATATTTGTCCTCATGTTTGTCAGTCTGTGTAGAGAGACTACTGGTTTACAGCTAGATGGAGGAATGCCTGTTAAAAAATGTATTCTGAATACTTCGGTCAAGATTTTTGGCATAGCTGAGGTTTCCTGTGTCCTGAACACAGGACAGACAATACGTGCCTAAGCAAACAAAGCCATTTTACTAAAGTCACAACTCTATACAAGGAGAAACTCCGGAATAATACTGCCTAGCAGAGAAGTTAAGTGCTCGGGGAGACCGTTGAGTGGGTTTGGCTTGTTTGTTAACCTGCAAGTGATGTGCAAGGCTTTGTTGCTAAACAAATCATTAGGGGGTGGTGGACAACATTAGTTTTTCCCCTCATCTGCAGTTTGCGCAGCAGAGCTAACAGACTTGCCAAGCAGACAGCCCCAAAGGACACATTATTTTTTGTACCCCAGCTGAAAGTGCTTATGCAGAAGAACCACTACCTGCTTCTCCCCAGGGCAGCTAAATCATAGCTATGCATTGGAGAGCTGCACAGTTTCTATATGTAAACATTTAAGCACCATGATTTATTACTAGTAGATAGCTCCAGCATGTTAATGTCCATTTATCTTTCTTATTCCTAGAACAGAAGAACTATTCTTGGTATGGAACATCTACAACAGAGTGTATGCTGCCAGGCAGATTTACCTACTTAGGGCCACCACTTTGTATTCAGACCTGTCATAATCTTGTGAGTGCCCTGGCACATGGCACTGAGCCTGGTGGCAACAGTGTTTAATACCTCAAGCGAAGCAGAGGCAGGGCTCTCCAACTGGGAATATTCAAGGCACAGGTGTGGGGAAGGAAGAACAAGTCTCCCTTATTTACTGATGAAGTTTTCATGCTTTAGATACTTCAAAAACAATAGCAAGAGATGCGTGCAAGTCTTAGAACAGCAATACAGACTACTACAGTTAGCTGAAGACAGTTCCCAGCTTTAAATACAGACTTCCTTAGGATGACTTTCACTGGAATCAGCATCTCTTTCCTGCTTGAAACTAGTAATCAACACGCACAGACTACAACAGCAGCACTAACTTGCTATTTTCTTTTACAGAGCAGAGAAAGATTCACAAAGCACAGAAATACAACTATTGAAGTCAGTACTGACAAAGCTATGGACCATAGATATTTAAAATGAGTTTATCGTGACATTACCTGACCTTTTCTTCCAGGAAGATTAACTTTACAGGGAAAAATAATCCAAGGTAATGTTGTTTGGCTCGGCAGATGTCTTTATGACTTAGAGAAGAATTGCTGTAAAGTTAGGTATAAAGTTGGATTTTTTTTTTCTGGTCTCCAACCATTTTATCATTCCAAAGGACAGTATTCACTTTTAAAATAGCAATTTTCTTACTGCCATTGAAGCAGACTCAAAATCTTAATTGCCCATCCACAGCCTTTCACAAGCATCTTCCTGCAAGCTCATTTTATCTCAGGTGCCAAGACCAGGGAGCTACTCTTTTAACAGTGGGCTAATCGATTTGGAGTCATGAATCAAATTGTTTCACTACCCAAGGAAAAAATTTTTTCTCCATCACTCACACTCACAGCCATGCATTGACTGACTTGGCTGCTCCTTGGCATGCAGCCCTGGCAAAACAAGCAGTGACTGCCACCCAGAGCACAGTAAGTGTTGAAAAGGCTTTTAAGAAAGAAGAAAATTGGTACACTACTAGCGAAAGACAAGTGGTGGGAAAAGAACATCTCACCAGCCAGGAAGAGTAACTTGGAACAAGTTGTAGAAGAATGGGGGGAAAAAAACGTGTACTGGCAAAACAGGGGCAGGGGAAGATGTTGAGAGAGGCAGTTAAAGAAGTCAGCATAGTTTTATCATATGCATGAGGAAAGTGGAGAATGTAATACTTACCATCCAAATTCTTTCTTGCAGAAGGCATTTCCTTCCTGCCTGAAGGATTCAGCAGTGGTAGCTTGAGCACATTGTGACCTTTGCTTTTCAGCTCGTCTCTGTAATGAAGTGAAAGAATTGCAATGAATAGCATCAGCTGCAGAATAAATATAGTGATTTTTCAGTCTTAGGCACTGACAATGAGATATTCCAGAACTGCAATTCAGGCTGCGGTATACAGTTATGCTAAGCATTCACTGCAAAACCATATGTGCTTTATTACGTCCTCCCTGTTCCCTTGCTTGCTTCTGTACAGCATGGTCTTATCCCTGGACTCATTGTGGTATTTTACATTTGGATATTTTACAGTTCTTCCCCAAGCCACTACAGAAAAACAGGTCTGTGCTTTAGAAATACTCATGGAAAGTGTGTTCAAGGGGAACCAGAATTTGAATGATTTTTTTGCTTGCTTCCTTACATCAAAACAATCATGCTGCAAACCATGTTAAGAATACAGCTCCAGCTGACAGCTAATTTTAAAGCACTTCCACAGGTGTGTTGAAGGTGAAGATCTGGGTAATATACTCAGTTAATAGTACAAAGTTCAATTTGTAAAGGGAAGAAATTGATATCCTTCCCTTGTGAGCAGAAGCAGAAGGAAGTGACACTGACAGATCAGTGAGAATCACTCAAACAACTTGTGTTGATGGTGGTTACCAGCCACCCAGCCATTACTTACAGAAATCTGTCTGACTGTTGAGTATTGATTCTGGATGCAATAGGCTCTAGTACCATCGCTGTGGGTGCCCATTTATTTTGGGGATGGAAAGTGATGTTCTATTACTGTTAAAGGCCTTTTGCACCAAGTCTGAACACTGCTGAATCGGAATAGCCTCTGAACAGGCTTATAAAGGAGTAAGATTTTTTTTAAAGTAAACTCCACTTTCAGCAATGACAGGACAGGAAAAAAAAAAAGTCAATCACTGCTGTAGTTGCTCCTCTGCCTGTTGGACCCTTTAATCTTTATGAGATATAGCTCATCAGTAGTCCAGATGCTACTGAAATGTGTGTGACATTTCTTTCTTCAGGAAAACAGTCTGGGATTTATACTAGGTACAATGTCCGACTCTCTGGGCATGTCTAATCATTCTGAATATTTCTCATCACATATGATTACCAATCAACTTCATCATAATCAAACTTCAAGTTGTTATATGTTGCAAAGCTAGGAGAAAACCGTCTCTTCCACAAGTGTTTTGCATTCTTCTCTTTAGAAATGTCAGGGTGTCAACAGAAAACAAAGTAGTAGCTTGTTTCCATTTTTGCTTTGCTGAGCGCACTAAACAAGTGGCCTCTTACATGCTGGACAGGAAAAAAATGAAAGTAATTAAAATGCCAATTTTATTATTTTCAGACTCCTCACATACAGAACATTCCTCAACACTAGCAAAGCTAACACCCATTTATTTAAAAAGTGAAATCCTTCTAAGAATCTGGAAAAGCCTTGAGGAATTTTCTCCATCTCTCTGGGGTGAAAAATGCCCAATGTTTCTACACAATATTACTCAAACTAATCTTCCCCCCCCAAAAAAAACCTTCTACTTGCCAAGTTTTTTTTTCCCCCCAATCCTTAAAACACAGAAACTTGTATTGAGAGAAATATGAAAGGAATCAAAGAGATTGTGTTGTGCCAGAAGTCCTCCTTTCTCCACCCTCACTGCACTTATCTGGAAAGCATCTGGCAAACAAATCCATTGATAGCTTAGAAAAGCCTTTTATCTATCCTTGTGGGCTTAAAAGTGGATAGCATACACATTTCATTAACTCATTGTACATTTCCTTTATATTATTCCCACTTTGAAAACATAAGAGTACAGCAGAATACCTACCATGCTCCTAGAAAAAGGACTTTCCTGGTAAGGCTGCGCAAAACCCAAGTTAATAAAACTTGCAGGACAGAGCACCAGCTATATTGCTTCGACACCATCCTCTCAATGGCAGCATGAAGACACACCAGCACACGGAGCCTACCTGACTCCAGCTGGGACTAGTGCTCATTATTTGGTTATGCTGGATCAACTACACCCATACCCCATACCTCATTTTACTGCCTTATTCTTTCCTTTACACCACATTTCCCCAGTCTTTGGGGCACTTATGCAGCTGGATTGCTGCTGAACATAGTGAAAAGGAGCAGAACTAGGTCCAAACAGGTTCTGTATGTGTTGCTGGGCTCTCCCATGAACCACACTCCCCATTTCCCACATACCTGGTGTTACAAATAATGAACAGTGGAGTTCAGTTCTCATTAAAATGCTGTTACATTCAAATGTGTAGAAGGGCTTTGTTAAATACAGAGGAAGAGTTTTTATGGCTCCCTTAGAGCATGTTGAATGTTCACTATAAAATATGACTGTTGCCTGGACAAAGCTGGTAGGCAGCTTACTTACAGAAATACCATCAAAGTGAATGACTACCAAATGAAACCATTCTATAGTCTTCCGAAAGAAAACCAACCTACAGAAAGTAGTCAACATACAATTAATCAGAATTATCAGGAGTAAAAGCGGGTTTAGTAGAAGCTATGTAATTGCTTATTTATTTGTGATTTTTTTTGGAGGTGTGTCTGGAAAAACAAGACAGAAGCCAAGTTTCTGAGAGTCAGACAGACCTGCTTCTCTTCTTCCTTCAGCAAGGCCAGCATGCATGTGTACACGTGCATGCCCACACTTTCAAGGAAGCGACACAGAAAGGAACACCTTCACACCTCCATCCTCACAGACTACAGCAGAGAAATCAAAGGCGTGAGATCTCTTCATAAACACAAAAAGTAGTATTTGCTATTAAAACTATAAAAATACACACACATCGTATCTAGACATTAAACTGGCAGGTTGGGAGCACCATGCAAATAAATGCTGGTCCTCCCAGACCTGATTCATCCCGTATGATATTAAACCAGATCCTTGGTCTCCCACTTTCTCCTGTGTTCAGTTAAAACTGAAGTTTATATAGCTGAAACTCTTTATGGTATGGCAGCATTTGGAATGGCCCCTTAGTCCATTAGACCACTGTACAAACAGTCCCAGTTGCCCCAGAAGGTTACAGTTCTTGCCTTAAAGATACTATAGGTGAAGTGGAGTTTTTCACCATTGGTATCAATGGGAAGGAGGTGCAGGTTCAGAGATGGACCAAAGACTTTGGCTACTGAAACTCAACATTTACATTTGACCCCCTTATTATAGCCCTGGCACAGCTACTCACACAGACCACTGTCCCTAATTCAGTTGACTTCTGAAATATCTTCCAAGTTGCAAACTAGATACTCCAAGTTTTCAACAACATTTCAGTCATTACATCCTAAGGGAATAATTTTATTTGGGTAACAGAATCACAGAATCACAGAATTGTTCAGGTTGGAAGAGACCTCCAAGATCACCTAGTCCAACCTCTGACCTAACTCTAACAAGGCCCACACTAAACCATATCTCTAAGCTCAACATCTAAACGTCTTTTAAAGACCTCCAGGGATGGTGACTCAACCACTTCCCTGGGCAGCCCATTCCAATGCCTAACTACCCTTTCGGTAAAGAAGTTTTTCCTAATATTCAACCTAAACCTCCCCTGATGCAACTTGAGCCCATTCCCCCTCGTCCTGTCACCAGGCACGTGGGAGAAGAGGCCAATCCCTACCTCACTACAGCCTCCTTTAAGGTACCTGTAGAGAGCGATAAGGTCACCCCTGAGCCTCCTCTTCTCCAGGCTGAACAACCCCAGCTCCCTCAGCCGTACCTCGTAAGACTTGTTCTCGAGACCCCTCACCAGCTTTGTTGCCCTTCTCTGGACTCTCTCGAGCACCTCCATGTCCTTCTTGTAATGAGGGGCCCAAAACTGAACACAGTACTCGAGGTGCGGCCTCACCAGAGCCGAGTACAGGGGGACAATCACCTCCCTAGTCCTGCTGGCCACACTGTTCCTGATACAAGCCAGGATGCCGTTGGCCTTCTTGGCCACCTGAGCACACTGCTCCTGAGCACACTGCTATATTAATATCAATCCCTCTCCCCCTTTATAACCCAATTGCAGTAGTAATACCAGAAAACAAAATTATTCTCTAACACAATATAACTAGTTCCATTCCCTCAGATTAGGGCTTTTCATTGCAGTTTTTTTTAAGTACGTTTTCAAGTGTTTGTTTTTTGTTTTCAGTACTTTGCACTCTACACATAGCTGGTTAACAGAACTAACTACATGCAGTCCAACAGCCTATAAATCCTGCTTCCATACGGTAAGTCAAATCAATCTCCTCAACTGGCAGTACAAAGTATACATTTCTCTCCTGGTGGATAGAATTAAAGCATGTAAGACAGTGAGAAGGAAATTAGGAGCTGCACTGCCCTTCTATGTACATTTATGTAAATTCCATGATTACATTAATTAAAACAGCTCTATGTAAAATTGAACATTCATCATTGAATAAATGCAAATATTTATACAACAGAGTTTAAGTGGGAAACACTTCCGATGGTTCTCTTCAAGGAAAAGAAGATTCACTCTCAAAGAGCTGATCATTGTAAAGGTAAGGTTGGAAGGTGGCTGTTTATTAGAATTCAAGCATTCAGCAAACTTTGGATTCCTTAAGGAATCAAATACCCCTCAGAGTGAAAACTCAAACTTAAACCAGAGTGAAGTGTCTAATTAGTATCCTGCCTACAATAAACTCCCAATTTCCTGTTTGCAGTTTTCTTAGTGTTTATCACTGTAGGAAGCTAAATACAAGTACTCTAATGCCATTTCCCATATAAAACCACTACAGCAGTGCTTTCTCGATCCTTCTTCAAATATGTAGGATGTACTTGCAACTTAAAAAAGATCAACCCGTTTTTTTGTTTTGTTTTTAAAACACATTGCATGAACCATTGCAATGTATTCTTTGGCACACGCATAGTCTCAGAAGTTATTTTAAATCTGTTAAAGAAGTTAAAACAGGTTTGCGAATGATTCAGACTTTGAGGAGAGCTCTTGGGAATGCTTTCTTGGCTGTCTTGCAATTCAGAACTGGGAAGAGTAGAGGGAAGAATGAATAGTATTATTTGCAAGTGGTTTCACATTTTTAACACTATCAAAGTGCATATTACAGGCCTTCATTTCTGCCTTTAAGAGTTCACACATCTTGAAAACTTATGTAGCTCATCCACACACCATGCAGCATTCTTCATCAAAAGGAAAGTGCCTTGTTACCAAGGAGTATGAAGAAGTCTCCTGATAGTATGAGCCGCTAAGTTTCTGGGATGACACTTTCAGCTGGAAAGCAAAAGAAAAGCTTTCATTTGTCCACATTTCTACCTCAGATTTATAATGAGGGCTAAAATTTGTTTTGAAGTGTATTTGAGAACGCAGCGCAGGTCTGCGGAAGCTGCTGTGCTAATGCTATCACACGGTGTTTGGCAGTCCTCGCTGTCCCGCTACGTACTCTTTCCAGCTGCAGTTCCATTTTAGTCATTCCACTGAACTCCCTTTGGAGAGCTATCAGACCTTGAGGATAACCCTGGCGTTAACAGCTACCAACAGCTGAACACCAAACCAATTACAAATCAAGCTTCCTTCCCCTGAATGGACGAGTACCCTTCTCTTCCTACAGACAGCTGTTACTTGAGACTGAGTTACCATTCCAGTACCACGCTATTACCTAGGAGTTTCTACTCAGTTTCTACTCACCAGGGAGAAGACTCATTGCCTCTCCAGTGATCTGGTTTACATGCAGAAGAGTGAAGTAGGTTCTCTGCCATATTCTCTTACTTGCTTTGTTTGATTTCCTTCTACTTGATACATATTTTACCATCCTATCTTTGCATTCAATTATTATTAGAGCCTAACTTGAAATGGACAAAACCTATGCTACCAGATTACTTTCACACAGTGAGATTTGGCTCCTTTTTCAGGATAAGCAGACTGGACAAAAGTTTAGTGACAGAAGAGTTTCTAGCACTGCACGGAGAAATTCCAAGAGCTGCTTGTCATCTGTTGGCTGGGCAAGAAGAAACAAACCCCAGACACATTTTAAAAAAAGTCTTCTTTCAGTAGAATAAAAACAAGATTTATAGACTTCAGACCAAGCTAAGATACAAGGGACTATTACATCTGCCAGTCCTCACTTGTTCTTTATCATATATTTTAAGTATTATAGCATCCCACCTCTCTCCTGAAGCATTGTATAATGTGTGCTTCATTGAGAATTTTCAAGTTCTTATTTCAGCCACTTATTCTGTCTCAGACTTGGGGGACAGAAAACCGTCTGCCAAGAAAACCTGTCAGAAAACTGACTCCCAAACCCTGTAATGAATTAATGCAGACAGGCATGAACAGAAGAATAAGCATGGGCTTAACATAAGCTTAGTTTAATGTAAAACAATGAATGTCACAGCACTTAAAAATAACAGGAGGTGACTCTGTGCTTAAAGTTAGGCAGAAACTTAAACTGGCTGCCAGCATTATGGTCTCATACCAGAAAATTCAGAACTGAGGTGTTCCACAGCTGCCACGAGAACACGAGAAAACAAAGTGCAAACTGCTCAGTTAGTGAGAAGTGCACTCATAGGGCTGACTCTGCTAACAAAGAAACAGGTGCATTCAGCTTATGTCCAGGCTTTAACAACATAAAAGGAGAGCTAAGCCTCAATTTTAAGATATTGAATGTCCTGAAACAAATGATCAGATTGCATGCTGACCCTTTAGCATCTATATACATTTGACACCCCAGGAGGGTTCTGACCTCCTTCTCCCTTCGCAGCTCACAGTTCACTTGAAGCAAATTCCATCAATAAGATGTATTAGAATCTTCCTAGCACAAGTCTTATTATTAATTTGGAAGACAACAAGCAAGCACTAGCAGGATTAGATGGTTTACAGTAGAGATCACAGCTTCATGAGACTAAACTTCACCATCTATTGCTAGACTGAACAAATGGAAAAATTAAACCAGATTTTGGTGTTTAACACTTTTTTCCATTTTCAAGTCTACATTCATCTGAAGCAATACAAGCCAAAACATCCATTCTACTGAGGTTTTCTATATTTGCATTCCTTTGCAAGAGCTACATATCCAACTCTGATTATTAGTTGTGTTAATTTTATTAAGGATCGAGGAGACTGTACCTTGCAGCAGTTAATACAAGTCAGCATTTCATAAAGAGCTGAAGCCTCGCCTCTCCTTCCCCTTCCTGGTTCACATTGTCCACATTGTTTATTTTAGAATGTCTTTGTGAGTCCTGAGCTGGTTTTGACTCTGTTGGTATTAACCTGCAAAGCCGCAAGTACTATGGCTAAGCTTACAAAAAAATCAGATAATTCTCACTTGGACAGAATTTTGAGGTTAGACTCATGTTTATGACCATTACATTGTGTATACTACTAGCTTTTTAATCAAACATTTCCTATTAACATATGGTTATTTTTTAAGAAAGACACAGATACAGTGAAATAACCACTAAAATGGGTTAAACCAAGTGTTTTTCTTTTCACGCTTTCCACTAACATGGATCTTGTTCTACACTGAAAATAAAAGACTCCTAGAGAGTTTTACTCATTTCAGAAAGAAGCGTTCTTCCTGTTACCTGTTATCCAAGTAATCTTAATTTATAACTTGATATGTATTTTGCTACAACAGCTGGTGAGATGAGATTCATGAGATGGAAAGCAGGACTAAGAGAAGAATTACACCAATAAAACTAGAACTGAAAGTAAAAAAAAAAAAAAAAAAGGAAAACCCAACCACACAGAGCATGACAAGAACAAAAAATGAATTAATAGTCATTGCCCTTAAAGCAATACTCTAGCTGGGGCTGCCCTCAGACCAACCTGACCAGCGCACAGCCCCACCAGCCTGAGGACAACATCCTGCCGTGACTCCCAGGTTAGCAGATGGCAGTGAGAACCTGGCAGCTTCCCATGTCTCCCAGGGCCTGGACATAGGACATCCTCTGCCTCCCCTCCAGCTCTGCCCACAGGACTGCTGCTAGGTGATGCTTGCAGGTGAGATCCCGAGTGCTGGCTAATAACGGGTTTGTGCTTCAGCAGGGAGCCTCGGTACAAACCTGTCACATCTGAGCTCCTGCCGCAGCAGCCAGGTCAAGCTAAACTGCTGCTGAACAGAGCACGGCCTGCATTTGCTTGGAGCGCTGTCCCCTCTCCCAGATGTCAGTGTTGCCAAGTGGTAGTAGATATCTGTGCTCCCTGGGTGTTATCATCCTGAGGAAGCAGTAGTGAGACCGGATCTAGATACATTTTAAGTGGAATTTCTTTTGCTAATACCTACAGCCCTGAAGTGAGAGGTCCAGTTCATCAAAGCATTATCACAGATGGTCCCTAGGTTGTACTAATAAAAACCAATTCTCATACACCAGCCATATCACTAATCCATGCCCTCGTACTATTTGGGGCCTACTTGTGTCTTCTGCATCTCAAAACTCACATCTGGGCATGCCTGAAGTTCCCCTTTTTCAAGGGAGTTTTTTTCTTCCTGTTGTTTACCCACTCACTGTAGGTAAACTCACTGTTATCCATATTTCCTATAATAAAAGCTGCTCGCGAGCTGACTTTTGCTAGATATGCAACAGTTAGGTGAGAAATACAGCAAACATGGAAGAATTTCAAGGGTATGCCAAAAGCACGATGAGGCTGCAAGTACGTACCAGTAGAATGTTTCAGGCACAGGAATCTCCATCAGCGTATTACTGCTATGCTTGTCTGCAAATCCTAACAGCATGTCACTTAGCCATAGTCTCAAGCAAATCAGCCTCCTAGACCTTTTATTTTTCCACTGGAAGAACCTCAAATCAAAGTTAGCCTCTAGATAGCATTTGACAGTGGCACAATTACGCATATACATTAGATAAACAAATAAAGCCTCTCCCATAGTCTGTGCTGACAGGCTATGACAGGCCTACTTTTATTGACAAATCCTATAATCTAATGCTTCTGCAATCTTAACTTCACCCTTTGGATCCCCCTGAACACTGCTTCCTGTACATCAGGAGTTGTGTTGTTGGCAGAACAAGTGCAGTGACAACTGGTATTAATGGAAAACATACACACAAGCCTTGAATCAGGATATTCACAGACATCTAAAGGGGAATCTGGCAGAGCGGGGACCAGTTCCAAGCTGCCTACCGTAGCTTTCTGATCATAAGGAAACTCTACCCACAAAACAAGAGCACTTAGACCACAAATGCTACACCTACAGGATAACCTATACAGTGACAGTCATGTCACCCAGTGATAGAGAGCACATTTAAAATACATCTGTATTTATTTTTATTGGAGTGACACTACTGTCTTTGTAAATTCAAAGGAGCCTCAAGCAAATACTCAAACCAAACACTATGGTCAGCATCCAGCTGCCCATGCACAACATGCATAGTGTCATTTACTCCATGCAGCGTCCCACTGCATCTCTTACTACCATGCTGGAAGGGTGTAGGTCCCCCTCTTAAGTCCTGCATCACAGCCTCCACCCTCGGACACCCAGGGGCATCTCAAACAGAACCCTTCAGCCATAACTCATTAACACAGACGTATAATCCCTCTCCTCATAGCAGCCCTTTCCTCAAAGAAGAGTATCTAAAGAAGATAACCTCAAAGAAGAACTTATCTAAAAGCAACAGATGCTCTGGCAAGTCAATGAGGGGGGAAAAAAAAAAACAAACTGTTCACAACTGAACTAATCAAAGTGTTTCGAAATAAAGCCCATCTACCTACCTATCCGTCGTTCTCAGGCAATGAAGGAGCCTAGGAGCATACCATAACTGATACTGGTTCATGAGCTGTGATGCGGGCCTAAGCTCAGATTGCGGTCACCTTGATGTATCATAGTGCTTGGCTCTGCAAGTTTGTTATAAATCCATATCCAGGCCAGACGCTTCTCAATATAAGTATTCTCTACTCTAAGTAGTTTTTCTCTACCCTAGAGAGTTTTCAGTATACAGCAAATGTAAGTTGTTTCCTGACTTCGGAAAGGGTTAAATAAGTAAAAGGAGAAGCAATACCAGCATTGGTAGCCATCTAAAAGCCTCATACTGCAAACAACATAAGTGTTGTTACTGATTGCCATAATGTTATAGTCGCATGGCCTACCAGGAATAACACGCAGTTTCCAGGACTCAGACTGAGCTGTTGCGAGAGAAGTGTTATAGACCACAAGTCTTTCTTTTGGATCTGAAAACAGACAAAGCAGAAAAAGTAGATACAGGTCCCCAGCATACAGCAGGTCACATGCTAATCAAGAATTTACCCTGTTTAATGATGAAAAATAGCAGAAGTTACAAGAAAATCCTCAAGTCCAACTCTGATTACAGATTTAGAACCTAAGGCTGGGATTATTCAGAGATATCCTCTCCAGCATAGGGAATGTCCATTTTTGGGAATATTCTGTATTTTTATTTAGCAAATTTCTTAATTATTGTAATGGCCTGACCACCTGGAGTCGTCATCCTCTTCTGCTATCTGTGGTTTTGGATCTTCTTTATTGATATAAGATTTGTTATGTTTTTGGAAAGCAATTTTGCAACCCAGTTGCCTCTACAGTTAACTCCTTTATTCCCTTCTGAAATGGCTGCTTCTGCGCTGTTACCTGTAACTGTAAGGCTGCCCTGGTCCAGGTGCTCCCTTTCAAGCCAATGGGTTAAATTCTTCTTCAGAGGAAAGCACAGGAAATTTAACTTGCGTTATCAGCAGTAATATACACCAAATGCAACAGCTAACAATATTACAACACATTTGGTGATACTACAGGGTACTGTGAGGGAGCTCTTTATTGTAGATGTGGCCACAGAAATACAACAGACAAAAGAAAATTACTGAGGTTTTTTCCACATTGCCATTTTGAGGATTTCATTCTGTAGCCAGTAGGCTTTTCTTCTACACAGAGAAGTTTGTCACATTCAATATTAGGTTTTCTTGCAGAGAAAGACATAAAATCCTATCCAGAGAGTTAGGAACAGTTTCCTGTAACTGTGAATACATCCTCCTCAATCATCTCTGGTTATAGAAGGGTTGGGCCTCAGAAAAAGAAAAAAACATTAAGATGGGGATATCCCTCCCACAGCCCCACTTCATAGCAGAGATTTGCATTCCTGCAGACTGTTAAATTGTGAAAATATACATTCAGTCTAATGAGAGAAAAAATGAAACTAGGTGCCAAGACTGATATGAAAAACACCACTGAATGCACAACTGCAGGCAATGAACAGTGTGTTTGCTTACTTCCCACAACAGATTTTATCCACTTGGCCGTGCCTTGAAATTAGAGGACAAGCTTGAAATTAGAGGACAAGCAAAAAACTTAATAAGGCATAAGGAAAGAGAAGGAAGATGCAAACAACCCTCTCTAACCATCCTCTTTTACTACTCACCAGACTACTCCTGTTTTAATCTTGCCTTGAGGTATTGTCAATATACATTACATGGAGAGATGCCGCATGGTGTTATGAACTCTTGTACATTGGTACATACAGTTTTGATGGAAGAACAGGAGTATTTCATGGGCTAGTTGACTCAATGATGGGATCATCTATTACCTCTTACCCTTTCAGACCTTCCAACAAGACTTTTCCTGACAATTCTCCTTCATGAAGTTTTAAATGGATGAGGTTCATCTGTCTATAGTGTTTCAGAAGATCAGGCAAAGGTATCTCACCACCTGTGGTAAAATCTTTGGAAATCAAAACTAGGAACAGCTACTTCCCTCTTCCTACTCCCTTGCCACTCCAGGGGTTCACACAATGTAGCTGAAATTGGACTGTATGAAATATATGAAGTGGCGGTCAGAGGAATTGTATTCTGCCTGCTCCTTGTCAGAGAACAGGTTTACTAGCTGCTATCTCTCTCTCCTATTCAAACCTTGGTTATGTTAGCTATCAAATCAACTTCTGCAGCTTGGAGGGAAACTCACCCCAAATTAGCTTCCTGAACTTTTTCTGGATGTCAAGTTTTCTGTTACACTACACTAAATACAACTATTTGGGAAAAAAAAGACAATATGGTTTATTTTTGGCACAGTTGTGTAAGGCTGTCATTAATGCTAGACATTCAAAAAGCAAACAAGTTAAGCCTAGCAAAACAGAGGGTTACATTCAAGCCTAGCAAAACAGAGGGTTACATTCTTGATTACAAAATGGGAAATAAAAAGTTATCAAAAACAAAACAAAGCCACGGAACACACTTGAAACAGCTCAGTTCTCCCAGCTGTCTGAAGAGTTTTCTGAGTCATGTCTCAGGAGAAGATAGGGGAGAAAATTTAACTTAGTTGTACTGAATCCTGAGTTTTGACTTTCAGAAATAACCTCATTAGAGCTACCTTCATGAGGTTGCTCAGCGCTGAAGCTACAACTCTCTTCACTTTATGCCATTTCTTCCCTCTCATTTTTGTTCCTAGCTTGGATCACATTAACGTTTTCCCTGCCAGGGCAATTTTCTGACTTTACAATTGGTCTTTTCACTTTCTTTTAGCTCAAGTGATCCTCAAGAGGGATAACATTCTTCAAGGCTCACACAGCGTTTTCTAAGTCACACTGCATAAGCAACGCTAGTACACCTACTCCTTAACACGTTTTAATAGTCATATCTTCAGAGAGGTCACTACAATACTAATCATACAGGTGATAGACCTGGTTGCAAATGTGCTCCCTAGCATTTAAGGGAAGCAACCTTAATTTAAGGTGTGTTCCACTTTGCCCTGTCACAGAATAGCTGAGATTGGGAGGGACATCTGGAGGTCATCTGGTCAACCACCTACTCAAGCAGGGACATCCCTCCACCTCAGGGAGAGAAGCAGAATGTCACACTTAACGAGCATCCTCACCTTTGCAGGTTTTCAAGACTCTCCTAGACAAAGCTGCAGCTGATCTGGTCTAATGATAACAGCCCTGCTTCACAGAACACCTGGACCAAATGAAGTGCAGAGCTACTTTCCACCCATCTCTCTAATTCCATAAATATAAACGTGCTCCATTCAACTGGATGATTTTTTCCCCCCCTTTTCTTGGTCAAAAAGCTATCCCACCTAACAGCAAGTCAAGGATCACCTCAGCCATCCTGCCTTATTCCGTTTGTCTTCATTCACACCTTGTATTTCTACATCCACTTCCAGACCATTAGACAACTCCCTGCAAACTGAAAGCTTCAGATGCTGTCTTACTAGAACATACCCAGCTACACATTTTTAATGCTATGACAGTTTGGTTCCTTAACAACTCTAGATGAACCTTGTCTTCCTTTCATTAAGTATTTATAGCTTTTCAGTAATATTTTGTACACCCATCTTTTTTTTTTTTCATTCAGAGAAAAGCCATTGCTAGTATTTGCATAATAAGGGACTGTTTCAGTGAACAAAGATAACAGCAGCTATGTGAAGAACAATATGAACAAATTAAACAAATCAGGTAAAGCCATTTAGAATTAAACAATGCAACATACACAGCCACAGTATTTCAGTATTATCCTTTACAAAAATATTATTCTTTGCATTATACTTTGTATTAAATGAACAAGAGTTAAGCCAGTATGTTCCATTCACCTGCAGGAGCACCATCAGCTTTTATTAGATGCTGGAAACAATTCTACTGTGTTTAATTGGCATCTGCAAAAAAGCTTGTATTTGAAAATAACATTTAGGCACAGACTAATCCTGTGCAAGGTTATCACGCAGGTCTTTGGCCTGGTATGGTTTTGTGTTCAAGGGAGCCAAGGCAGAGACTAGTGTACAGAGGTGAGCGTTCCTTGAGGAGGTATCTGTTCATAGAAGACAAGCTTTGACAAATATTTCATAGCACTTCCATTTGATAGTCAAACTTTCTTTCTGCATACAAATGCAGGTGGTGCAAAAACACATCTCTGGTATGTAGTTGTATCACTTGGTAGAAGAGTACATCTAGAGCTACTTACTGGTTTACTAATGAAGGAAAACATCAATCTGAAGTTTTTTCAATATTTATCATTTCTATACACTTAATGAAGTATCTGCATGAACAGGTTCAATCAGTAGTTTTATACAGAATGAACCTGGCAAAAGACAGGAAGAATAAGAAATAATTGGATGTACTGATCCTATAGCCATTAAAAGATCTGTAGTAAGATACAAAGAAATTCACTGGGTTCTTGTTGGTACACAGCAGCTTCTACTTTTGATAGTCCAAAAGCACCAGACACACGTGCCTGGATAGATTTTAAAAACAGCGTTGGGAAGATGTGATCTAGCTGCTGGTTGTAACATGAGAACTGTCTGCTACAGCCACATACTAGAAAAGAGACAGGAATGAGACACATCATTTCCTTAGTGGAGGTGGAACAGGACTGATGGAAGAAACTGCCTAAGAGTCCATGGAGAGAGATCATATAAAGAACAAGGCGGGTCACAGTTCTGATAAAGAAAAGAACATTCTTTCTTCCTCAATGAAAATTATTACATTTAATATAGGCCATTAATCTTCCCATGTGCCCTGGAGACCTAAATGAGCCTATGCACACTGTTCTGATGTTTTTGACGACAACTAATTAATCTTCAGAGGGAGTACTGAGTTTAGGGGCTCTATCTCACTACGCTGCAATTTGTTTTCACTGGCAATTGGTTGAATTTTCCTTTATAACATGCAGGTTATGAATGTTTCATTTATTTTGACAATGCAATCACAAAGGGACAGTGATTGATACAACTCTGTTTAAAGTGTTACATTTTTAAAATTGCAGTACAGAGGCCCATTTAGGTACCCAGCCTGCAGTGATTTCTTTAAGGTTCTACCATGTTCTTGCATCAGTTGCTCTTGGAGCTTTTTCTCTGTCCAAGTAGGAACCGAAGGCAGAGGCCAGCTCTTGTACATCCTCCATTTGCTATTCTCTGAAGACTTCAATCTCCAAACCACTGCCTTATTTTCTTCCTACTCAAAAACAGCAACACAGTAGTGGCAAAGGAATGTGACAGAGGCACTAAAACACTCACCACTTTAACAAGTTCATTAAAGAATATACCATCTGGAAGAAGCTGCTGTATACTAAATATGCTGTCTCGATTCCATTAATCAAATAGTAAAATTCTACTTAAACCACAAAATCTGAAAGATAAAAGAATAACTCCACTATGGGCTGATAACAACCCATTCCTTTCAGCTCCTGAATTTAAGGCTGGTGTTAAAAATGCATTTTCAATTGAACTGAGTGTTTAAGAGCTAAAATAAGATATGGAAGCAGTTTGTCAAAGTTAGAATTTTTTTTTTTTTTTTGATAGCAGAGAGTATGGAGTGTGGTAGGGGGAGAAGAATTTGATCTTTCTGGGTGACAGAAGCAATATATTCTAAGATGTTTCCCACAGCCCCTGGACTTTGCATTTGCACTGACAATGAACCATCTTGGTAACTACTGTGAGCAACTGGATTTATTTCAAACTATTAGTTCCATCACAGCTTCTTTCTACTGAAGATGACAGTATTATTTATATTTAAATGTCTTATTTAAATAAGGTAAAACATTTGAATGCTCTGGTAGTAATTGTGGCACTTTTAGTGGCTTTTCCCCATGGGGAGTAATACAAGTTTCCATCTTCCTCCTTATGCAGGAAAATGGGAGATGCCCAAACATTATAAAAAAGGAGGTATTTGTTACAAGGCAAACTTCTTTCATTAGGCTGTAAAGTATGCAGGACTTGTCAGAAACCCCCTTGCAGCTGGTAACAGGACTGCTGGATAGGAGCACATACACAGTGGGCTCCCTGTCCCCATTTCAGATAGCCCTTCATTTCATTAGCTGGCACATTTCCAAACGCCTGTTTCTTTAAGCAAAGTCTTCCTGGGGCTTTGCAGGTCAATAGGGACATTCTCAGCTTCTGATTTTTTCAGAAAGTCCAGACAAAATCTCTTAGTCTAAGTCAGAAGGCTCAGGCAATGACTTGATTGCAAAACAGTTGAGTGCATGAACCTAATTGGCACCACCTCTGCTCTGCCAGTGATCCCCTGCTAACCACCAGTACTAAGTCCTAGATGCTTTCCTTGGCAGTCGAGGTCCTTCCACACCCACACAAGCGGAATGTAAGTAACCTTTTAGCTCGAGGCTTTAGTACTCAGCCCATCACGCAGGATTGTAGAGATGCAAAAGTGGAACTAAGCCGGTAAAGATATGGAAGTACTAAAGCGCCTACATATTCTCTTTCCCAGCACATGCAAAGCTCATTTCAAGTATAGCCCTTATTAATAACAAACTGCAAAAAGCCCCTAATCTGTAACACCAGCCAGCTGCTTCTTTTGATCAGCTACAGGCTTAATGCTTTTAAGATGCAGGCAAAGTAAAATAAGTACCCCTACCTCTCCCCTTCTGCAGCACTGTCATCCCCTACACCCACCCCCCAAAATTAAATCCCCTCAGTCAAAATCTCACTTGATTTTCAAGGCAGCTATGCAATGGAAATTAGTTATTGCTAATTCCTTCCATCTCCTAGAATATTTGAACACACTGGTTTCGTGTTCATTTACTAAAATCTAATAATGATTTCAATTGGCCCAGACAGAGCTCTCAATAGTCAGCACAGGTCACAGCACTGTCATAAAGCAACAGAAATATGGATTAAGATCTGGCAGAATCGGTGCTGTTGGAGCTTGAATGCATTCAGGTTGAACAATAGGCTACCAGGAATCTTCTGTATAATTCTTTGCGCTGCTCTCTCCTGGGAAGTGATGATGAAATTTGAGAAGTACTCAGGCCCCACTTTCAAAAACACTACCAAGAGTTTCTCAACACATCCCACACATTGGCATAATAAACTATTCACTGGCTGGTCAATTTACAACAATAAGTAGAAATGAAAATCCAAGTTCAAAACCTCAAAGTTACTTTTACTATTACTTCCTTAAGTACACACGAAAACAGAAGCATTTTCTTATTGCATTATATCTGTTGCCTTAAAAGACATGAACTGCTTACATTTTAAAACAACTGCAGAGTTTCAGGAGAACCTGTTAGAGCAACTAACTAGTAAATTTAGAACAGAAGAGTTATGAAAAGTCCCACACTTACCTAGCCACATTGTCCAGAAGTATTGCAAAGAATAAAAACCCTTTAAGTTATTTCCCTGCTCTAGTCTGTTGTAGATCTATCTAACATTGAGATCTTCCTGCCACTTCTCCACAAGTTACTGAAAAAGGCAAATGAAGGCATTCGCTATCATGGGAAGGCACTCTGCTAGATTAGTTACCTTTACTGCATTAATTTTCGTCAGTAACAAATGTGTCCTATTTGTGATCTAGGGAAATCTCATATTTCTATAAGTTTGCTTTTTTAATGCAGATAACTTCACCTGTAGGAAGACTTTTGACATATGCATAAAGATTACTTATTTTATCCCCCCAAATATGCCGGTGTTTTTAATGATCTAAGATGGTAATAAAGCAAAGATAGGAAAATCTCCGAGTTAATTATTAATGCTTGTGCATACTACTACCCATGCACTTGCTCATGTTTCCTGTAAATGCTAACCAAATTAATTTCATGGCTCTCTGGCACTGTGGTAGAAGGTGTGAGTCCAGATCAATTTTTTTTTTTTTTTTAAATGAAAATTAGAATGAACTTCCCACAACAATGGGAAGTTTCTCCTATAAGAGGAGAGGCAAATAAACCACCCACTGAAGGTATAAAGAGAACTGGTGCAGCCTGGGACTGACTATGGATGGTCTCAGACTCTACTTTTATTCTGTAGCCTAAACACTCTGTCAAGACATGAAACAAGCCGAGTACTTGTGATGGTATACTTCCCATTAACTTCTATTTCTTCTCTCCTTTTGCTCTACATCTTATGCACATTTTGACAAAGTTGCACTTTTTCAGTAGAATTTCTACTCACAAGGGGACGTCCTCATGGTTAAAACATCAGAACAGTGCGAGTTATTTCCCATCCCTTCTCTGCTGACGACTGGACTCTGTGCGCCCATTTTCCAGCGTGTAAGCTGACACCTCCTCCACAGAGACTGTGCACCTCCATTTCTTCATGAGTAAGACTGCATTGAACCCGATGTTTTACTCACTGAAATTACTCATTGGCATCACATGACATAATCCTGCACATGCACTTCTGTTCTTCATGATTCTCCCTCTTTCCCCTCACAATAATATTGGCTTGGCTTTCATGGCTCTCGGCTGTTGACTTTCTGCAGAGTGAACTGGAATAGGCTCCTTTTAACAAGCAGCAGATTTCATTTTAAACCCTTTCTGCACAGAATGCAGAGCCTTGAATGTTTTCCAGGAGTCTGAAGTGTGCTGACTTCTGTACTCAGAGTAATAAACACAGCTGAGCTTGACTAACTAACGGAAGCAGAGATGCAGTTATGTCACTCATTCACAACAGAGCAGTCAAAATACTTCCACCCTGCCTACTACATCGATAAAGGTAATGACACTGCAGCCACAACCATTATATACAGCCACACGAGCTTCTAACGTGAATGGGGACTGGTCCTTTCACTTACAATGTTGTCTGAGTTTCTTTGTGTGGGGGTCTTTCTTTTCCTTTCTTTAAGTAGTAGCTCCCTAGACTCGCAGCAAGACTTGAAGTAGTTCCCGTTACACAGCTGACTACCAATCCAGGTGCTCCTCACAGACCATCACTGAATTGTGCAATTCCTCCAGTAGGGCACTACCCTACGCTAGGTGGAAACAGAGTGTGCCACTTTGCATTGGCAGCAGACAGCCTGGGAAAATACTGTTTGCCTGGCATCATAATTCTTTAATTAAAAGTCTTCAAACTCTAAAGCCTCTGGGGATGTTAAGTTTAGCTAAAAATCTAAATGTTAAATTATAGCCAATTTGAATGCATGGTAGCATCTCAAAGTAAGATGCTGTGACTAAGGATATGGTAATGCTAAAAAATAAAAATAAAATCAAAGCACAGCTATACCCAAGCCAGGCAGTTTAAAGCTAGCTTGAGTATCCTAGAAAGCAAGTCATGCTAACTCAGAGGGAGGAATTATCCATCTTCACCTCATTCTCCTCTCTTATTTTCATGTCTACAGAATATTGATGCCCAAGCCAACACTCAAAGAAGTCCGTCCACAGTCCTAATATCACTGCCACAACTAGGCTCACTCAAAGTTTGAAGCAGTCAGGTCGTCCAGGTCACATTCCAGCTGGAGCAACAGATCAGCCAAGGACATGGACTGTGGCAGCTCCCTGTGAAGTCAGCATGAGATATAACCATTTCTTATCGAACCATCAGCTGGAGGAAAAAACAAAGTTGGCCACAGGAAGGAGGTGCGTTCTAGGTACGGGCACGGTCTCCTTTTGTTTATGCCCACTTCTGCTGTAGATAGCCAGGCAGAGAATATTTGTCTTTTGCTGTATATAATAGTTTAGTTTTCCAATTGCATGTGTTTTGCTTCCAAGAGTGACAACAAAACATGGTCTTCAGCTTCGGATATTTTCCTGCGTTATCTGATATGAAAACTTAACTTCTTTATCAAGTACATGGGATGTTGTGTCTCTCCTTTTTGTTAATCTAGAGAAGTTTTGAGATTTTATACTATGATAGAATAAAATATGGCATGGATTGAACAACACTAATCATCACCTACTCCACCATCATTGAAATCCAGTAGAGCTCACAGCATCCTTAAGACAAAGGCTGACTTTGTTTTGACTGGGAAGCCATTTCCTTCCAGGAAAGCCCCCTGCAAAAATCAATAAATGAGTGTAGCCTCAAAACACCATTCACTTTGCTTCCTGGAAATTAACAGCTAAGTGTTGAACTTCATACAGAGGACCACGAGGGGAAATAACTTACAAGTAATCACATTTCTGATCTGCTTGTGAAATACTCAAGCACATCAGGCATTGGCAATTCATTTTCCTACAGTTTTGCTTCAATTGTAGTCAGAATGTAACTGGCCATTCCTTTGGGAAGGATGGTTTTGAAACACCATTACTCTCACTGCATGTGGCAGGAGTTACAGCTCCCCACAGGTTCCCTGTTTCAAGCCTGTCACTGCCTTGAAGGCTGAGCTCTGCTCTGATTCAGCTCTACCACAGCCACACTTCACCTTCAAGTCTAAAGGGAAAGTTCAGATATTGTGTAAAGTCCTCAAAAATAATCAAGCCCAACAACTGTTGATAAGATTACATCAGTATTTTGCTTTCACTTGAACAGCAGAACTAGAGGGGACACCACCAGCAGAATTTAAACGGACAGAACACTCATCTGGAAGGAAGCTGATGAAAAACTTCTCTTCTAGCTTTCAGAAATACCCAGCAACCTGATAACTTCTCAAATAAGATTCCTGCTAGGTTGCCAACCATGGAAGATTTGTTTATTATTACAAAATATAAAACCAAACACTTTAGTTATACTCCACCAGGCCCCACCTTAGCCCTTACAACTCAGAGTCCTGCCATCAGTGATGCAAGGCCAGAGGGAGATACAGTAACCACCAGTCACGATTTCAGACTCTTCTGGGAGGCTGCACTTGCTGTTTGTTTTGATTGTCCCTGGGCCAAAACACAATTCTTGCTTACTGTATATGTCAGTCTGGCACGCACAAGTCAACCCTGGATCTAGAAGAACCACCTAAGTACATTTACCATTTGATGTGGTTGCCTCTTGGGAATAAAAGCAAAGCCACGAGATTGGGTTTCAAGCAATTGCCTTCCAAAGCTAACTGGCTTTGCTGACTGTGGCAGAAGACCGCCCTGAAGGGGTCTGCAGAAGGACCTAATTGAGACTGCGGCACCAAAACAAACCAAGTTGGCTACTACAGTGGTGGGAATACATCGCCATTAGCATCTCCACCTCCGCTGTACTTCCAAAACTTTTTATTGCTTAACCCAGAGGAAAAAAAAAAAGTGATGCAACACCATTTTTATGAGTCCCCTCAAATGTTTCCGTATTAGTTGGTGATAAGACTCACATCACTGAAGTATATTAACAGAAGAATGGGAAAAACTATGTCACCTGCTTTTCTGCAAAAAAACATCACTTCCCACTAGATTAGTGATCAAAAGCACAGAATAAGATCAAATACATTCACATTTGCCAACAGCACAGGTCTCCCTTCCCCATATAAGCTCAGTGTACCTTGGATCCCACCTGAAGACCTGGCTACCAATTATCTCTCAGTGCTAGGAAAATCTCATACTCCTGCGAGTGCTAACTTTTCCTCAGAATCAGCAGCTACAGGGCCACTGATACCGTAGTATGTCATGCACTTTTAAAAAACAAGTAAGTTAGGCTCAAACTTGAAGCTACCTGAATGCCCTCCCACGCCAAGGCTTCCAAAACTGCCTACATTAATGGACTGCATTAGAACTACTAACTTTAAGAAGTCCTTACATAGGATGTGACTTGAAATACTGACCTCAGTCCGAAACACTGTCCATTCTCTCCACTGATAACTGCTTAAACAATAATCCCCTTTGGGGGAATGCAGCTCAGGAAGTTCTAGAGACAAGATCCTCTTGATCAAAGTGGTGCAGAAAAAAAGCCCCAGATTAGGTCAAACAAGAAAAGTTGTACTGGGGCACGTGCAAGACTGAACACTTGTCTCATCACCTATGAAGCATAAAGGCAGTTTAGTGGGTGCCTAAGTTTTCAGGTCCACAGTTCAATTTCCTTGAGAAAAAGATGAGATCTCTGTGTACAAGTCAGCAGGTGTAACCAATGCTGTCACCTTCACCATGCTTATGTCAAGGATGTTGGCCCTGGCACTGGAGTAATGGTAATCAATCTCCTTTTCTCTTCAAAGGAAGCACTCAAGGGCAGTAACATCTGGTGATAGTTTTGAGCAGTTTGTTGTTTGTACTGCAGACTATTCCAATATTCTGAGGATCAATATGCTGTAAGTTATCCACTCAGGAGATTTTGAGAAATGATAGATCTACAACCTTTATAGCCTTTCTTACCAATCTTTCCTTCAAATATCCTGTTGGCAGAGCTCTCCCCCATGCATGGCTGGAATCAGCAGATGGAAAGAGGGCGTATCTGCACACCTGAACCAAGACAGGACCTTTCATGTTCCATGGGTGGGCCTCAGAAGTGCCTAACAAATTAGACAGCACTAGATAAACAATTCTAAACTGGAAGAGTTTCAGCAGCTAAGTCAGAATGCCAAATGGTGCAAATCCTACACAAGTCTAAACTGAGCAACTGTACCTTTTGCTTTCTGTCCTCCTGCCATTTCTAACTCTGGACACGAGCATTTCCTTTGGGAATCTAGAGAAAAAACAAAACAAAACAAAAAAAAACCAAGCAAATCCCAGCAGCTCCAGCTGCAGTGATGCACTTCCTTTAGGTTAGAAAGATAAGAAGTAATAAATATGTTTCCTTAAAACTGGTGAAAATCCAGATAAACTTCTCTAGATTTCATTAGTTAATTGGTAGAGATATTACAGTGAAAATAAAAATCCACTCAGTGGCTTTGTCATAACAAGGTTCAGACTTGTGGAGGATATTCATAGCCATTGAGGAGCCAAAACTTAACAGCAAAAACAGCCGTTAGGCTGAGTTATAAATTACAACAATTTGCTAAGAGCCACAGCAAGTTTAAACCCATTTCTTTCAGAATTCTCACAGGTGATAAACCATTTACTGTTTGAAGTCTGTAATTTAATCCTTATTTCCACTCCCGTACTTCCCAAATTGAGTTTTATGTAGATTGGCACACAAAATTCTACCAACTTGGCTCACAGTAAGTGGTACTTTATTCCATGAATAATCTTACAAAATATTAGCAATCCTCAATAAGCACCAGCAATGTCAATCTGATATTTAGTATCAGACCATGGCTCAAGCCAAACATGACAAAAAGGAAATAACCTGTTCCATATGGATTGCTTCAAACTATTTCATCATTTGTTCTGCAAAGAAGAATGAAACAAAGTTGAAAGACATCATTTAAGAGCTAGTTTCACGTAAGGAGATGTTCTGGCCCAGATTTCAAGAGAACCACCTTTAAAACCCTTTCTACAAAGCTGCTTGTTTTCTGGACCATTATAGATAGACTCAAGACAACAGGAGTAAGAACGTTAGCCCTGAAAGCCAAGGATTGACAGACTACACTAGGTGGCACTGCTACACATGGCTTAAGTTGAACTGTGGGTTCAAATTAAGCTTCATTTTTGAACAAATATCTGTATTAAGTTTATGATGGAAGTGTTCTGAGGGAGCTTTGGCAAGCAGCAAGGAAGCTCTTTCCTCTCCTGGAATTACAGACAATTTCTGCCATGACGTTATTAGCTAGAAAGCAGCCAGTAGGAGTCTTGATAATAATGCTGCTCCCTCCTTCAGGAATTGCACATGTGCTGTTTAAGCCAGTCCTTTAACAGGTACACACACAACCACAACCAAACATTGCCTTTAGAGCACACATGGGAGCCGGTCACTGGCTTTGGCAAGGGGGAAAACTTGACCTAGAAGACCTGGACACCACCAAAAACTACAGGTGGCAGAAGGCTGACTGTATGTCAGAATCTGTTTGGGTTATGGAGACCGACAATAAAGTAAGGCATCTTTGGATGGCAGTCTAAATAATAGGTTAGAGGTCTTTTTCTAACATTATTCAAAAGTTATAAACTGCAGAACACAACTAACGCAGTAATAACTAAACAGCCATCACCCATTTCTGTCTTTTGCCTACTGCCACTACTTAACAGGACACTCAACAGTTACCAATAAACAGGACAAAATACCTGGCAAAATGGACAGTTGCAGGCACTGAGCATTGTTTATATTTATTCAGGGCCCTGTGCATTACACAGCAGGATACTCAAGGTTAAATGTCTGTAATTTCACTTGTCTATTAAATCTAATTCCTTGATAGCAGTAAGTGGAATCAGCTGAACTTTTTTGGCATTACAGCCTGATGAGTGGGTGTGGGCCACATGGCCACCCACTGAACTGAACAAACTCGACCTTCACCTTGCTTCTTTATAGCAGTTAAATGGAAACAGGAATTCCAACCACCTTTTGTTCTTAGAAATTCNCAGCACTGTCTGCAGCCATCTGCCCAGCAGAATAACTCACAGGTCCAGAACTCTGACACTGACCTTTATTATTTCATCTTTTCCAGTTCTTCCTGTGCAAGAAGGAAGCCACTGATACTAAAATTGTCATAGCTGAAACTGGTGAGGCTTTCTTTACAAACACAACAAGCCCTGACACCAGAGGTTGTTTAAATTAGTGCCATGTCATAACTTTCCACCAGAGTAAGTTTTCAATACTGAAGATCAGTTTCAGCCAAAGAGAAAATACATGAAGCAGTTTCCTGAAGAGAAGGCAAAGAAAAGTTATCATGCCTTTTGGCCAAGAGCTTGGTGTCCTCACACTGGGCTGAAGAATCCACGTTCAAATTCTCTTCAGCTTGATATCAGAAAGAAGCAGTGATGAACCTTCCACCACACATTTAAGCAAAAGCCGAGACTCTGGAGATTGTGAATTCTCTAGTTATTGCAAGATAACTACCAAGACACATATGCCATTACAGAAAATCCAAACAAATGGCTGGAAACACAAAAAACATACAGGTAAAAAGGAGAAGCAAGAGTACTGCTCTACGTAATTTATTTTGGTGCCATACTTGGCAACAGCACTACTTATTCCTCTGCCTCCATACCAGAATGGAAGAGGATGCTCACTTCTCAAATTCATTAAGTGTCATGGAGACCTTGGGAAGAAAGCTTTTACTGCTCAGAACACACCCCACAATACTCTATTCTGTACTGAATGGGAACGTACCTTGAGCTATGCTCAAGCCTTGTTAAGTTGTCCACTTGGAGCTCACTGCATGTAAAGATAAGAAAGACATCACCACTTTGGCCCACCCATTCACATTTCAGCCCAAATATGAGGGCATACCATCTAAAAAACGCCCCTTGGAGTTTAAGACGACTGGATTTCTGGTAATCCCACAACCCAGCACCTAAGAGCCTAGCTTTTGTGGTTGTCCTTTTGGAGCTGAAAATCAGCCGGATGATTTTTAATACTAAATCTACTTAGGAAGACTTACTCTGTACTGCCATACAATGGAAAGGAGATGAACACTGTTCTCCCCTTCCACTGAAAAAAAAAAAGCCTTGGTATTTCACTATATACATAAAGGCTTGATAAAGTTGGTTGTTCTGATTTGCAGACAGTAGGTGTTCAAATGCAACAATTAAAAGAATGTCAATGAAACTCCTAGTCATAGTGATTGGAAAGGAGCAGAGCTGCAAGCTGTCCAAAAGCAAGCAGAGCAGACTGATTTTTGGAGAGAAGTATGAGTTTATCCTGCAGACCAATGTTTCTGAATGTGGAATTGGCTATGGCCAAACTCAAATTTCATTCTAAGCGTCAGGATTTTTAAATCTGTTATCACAGAAAACATAGAAACAGAACAATTACTAAGTCAAGCATCTTCTTATACAGAGAAGGAAGACTGTATAGTTGGGATTAATTCTGTTTATGTGCCTCTAGAAAGATATGCTTGTATCTTGCCAAGCATCTCAAAACACAGGCACATTTAGTTATGAATAACCCCACAAGAAAGATTTCTATGACTTAGAGGAAGTGTAACATTTTGTAGGATTCTCACTCATTTGTTATAAATATCAACATTTCCTTAGAATTTCCTCCCAAGTCTTCTCCAAATACAAACATTTTACAGTACAGTAGAAGAATCTTGCTACCCAAATAGTTTAATAACAATCATAAAATAGAGGTTTTTGTAGTTATTTTTTCCCAGTATAATCAAAGTGTCAGTGTCAATACATGACAACACCTTTTTTCTTTCACACTAATATCTTCACGTTCTTTTCCCAAAAATAAAATACATTTAATCTGTGATTTTTAGTGAGGATTACATAAAACTTGTTCTTTCTTTTTCTCCCTGTTTCGACTGAAGTGAAGTAGAACAAGAACTAACGTCTTGGCAACCAAGTATCTTTACTGAAGTAAACAGAAGCCCTAGAAGACAGAATTTACAGCTGTCCCTTTCTCAAAGCAGTGTTAGCAGACATCGCTACACAAAACACTGATTTGTGGGACTGTTATCTTGAAATCAAGTTTGATTCAAATCTGATGATCAGAACAGGAAGCGACAAACTGAAAGCAGACATTCCTGTTCAAGTCAGCTTTTAATACTCCTTTAGCTTTGGTTTCACTTCAAGTGCGTGACTTGTATTTATCTAAGAAAGGGGAAAAAAATCAGCATCTTATGGAAAACTGCAAAATGGAAATGTCAAAATCTATAAAACAGCTCATTGGCAGGTCCTCTTGACAGCGAGTCTAAAACTACTCCAACAGATTGCATCTTTCTTGGAAGGCAGAAAGCATCATGCAGTCCTAAATTACCGAGCATGTTCTACCACATGACTTCAATTAAGAGGAAAACCAGCAATAGCCATTACCTTTATGAACTTGAAAACTAGCACTGTAAGAATTTTGCATGTTCACAACTCTGATCCTGTGATGGAGTCCAAAAGTACAGAATTCAATTCTGATGGCACCATATTGTATTCCATAATTCCAAGTCATTTGTGTACCAACCTGCCCTCTGTGCAGATGAAACAGATTTTGCAAAGGTTTTTTTTTTTTTTTTTTTAAACTGAAAAACAGGAGAGGAAACGTATATATGCTGATCCACCCTAGAATGTTAAGCAGCCTCAGAGACAGGATGCTCAGAGGTAGGGTTAAAACAGGAATTAGACGGATCAGTTCAGAACAAGAGCTTTGACCTCAGCCTGCCTCTATCCAACAACCAAACGACTGGCAAACACCAGGCATATGCTAGGAATGGCAGCACAGGAATTTGAACTAGGGGAGTTGCCTAAGCAGCACACAGTCAGTCTCAGTTCTGTCCCAGAGGATGTTTGACATACGAAATGAAACAACTTCAGTAGGAGAGAATAGAAATGGCAAGTTAGCAGGCAAGGCTGCCAGCAAAACTGCGGGGGAGACCTGAGGATAGCCAAATTCACTGGACACTGAGACACATAACCGCAGATCTCATTCAACTGAGAAGAATCTTTCCTTGTTAAAAGGGCCAAGTAAATGATTTGTTCCCACAAAATGATTTGAATTTTCACAGGTCAGTATTTTCCCTCCTGTACTTTATGTAAAGCAGTCATTTTAGGTAAAGCCATTAGCAAAATTCCCCAGAAGAGCCCATTACTATTCCACCACAAGTTCAAGGTCTGAAAGGCAGTACTGCGTGTTTCAAGATTTCAAAGACAGACTCCTACAGTTCTTTATATTGCATATAAAGCCACTTATGAAAGTGTTATATATATATTTTTACACACTGGATGAACCCATAAGGATGGCTTCCTCACATTCCTGAAAAGCCAGATGAGATAGCTTTTCTTTCTCTTTTCTTCATCTTAAATGAAAATTTACTCATGTAATCCTATCTTTCCATGACAGAAGAAAGGGGAGACTGGGAGAAAATAGGACACAACCCACAGATTACAAAAAAGAAAAACAAAGCATTTGCTGTCCTCAACTCCATTAGCACAACAAAACATTTTGTAAAACTGGGAACCTGTTTATATCAAAACTGTATTTGTTTATGAAACAGGAGTTTGCATTCCAATATCTACTGGCACATGCAAATATCCCATTCAATAGTAAAGCTACTGTAGCATTTTAGTACAGGGTTCAATACAAAGAAATTGCTTTTCAGCTGACTGTACTACTGGTCACGGGTCTGAAATAAGGCCCTCAAGGCAGAATATCTATGTGATATTGTTGCCCCCCCCCCCCAACAAAACCACAAGGAAACACCAAACCAACACCAAATACCACTCTGAATATATAGAAAGCAGTGAGAATACANTCATTATGAGTTTAATTATCCAGTATTAACTGATACAGGTGCAAATGGGGCTGCCTTCACCACAGGTGGTGGTCTTTGCACACAGTGTCAAAGCTGAAAGTTCCCTACCATCAGTTGGTAAATGCAGCAAAGATAAACAACTCAGCACAAGGCAGCTCAGCTCCCATGCAGCCACACCTTGCACCTGGCAGAGCTGCAGGCACTATCAAAGCAGGCAAAAAAAAAAAAA
>VXAA01003162.1:148766-164982 GCA_013399115.1 Anseranas semipalmata
AAAACACACCAGGAAGCCTGTTTCTCACCTGTCAGGCTGGTTTTAGGTGCACATGAGGGAGGAGGGTGATAGGAATGGCTCTCCAGCACTCACTCTTCAATGAGTTCAATCAGTTCCTGCATTGGGAATTTATGTTTTCACAACACAAGTGATTCAACATTTTAAGAATTGTTTCGTTATGCTATGCCTTGATTTGCAGCATATATTTGCTATTTCCCTGTTTGGACAAAGCTACAAGAAGTTCTGAGTGCTTAACTTGTGCCAAACATAAGGCAAAGGAAGGGGATTGCAACAGCAAGTCACACAGAAAAAACAAACAATCTGAAAGTGGATGCTCCCATCATTTACGGTACAGAAAAAAAAGCCAAAGACAACCAAAGGTAAGAGTAAAAATGAGAGCCTGCTGTAGTTCTGGGTTTATGTAAGAACAAATGAAAAGATGCACATCTCTCGGGCCCCTGCTCCTTCCTTCCTTGCAACACACCCACTAGTTTTAGTTCCAATTCCACCCTCTTGAAGAATTCAGCGAGCATTGCCAATCAGCCATAGCAATCTATAAACTATTGTGAATATTCTGGAACAACAGCCAGCAGGTTTATTGACAGTTGCTTACTTTAAGACATTTGTTTTGCTGCAAGTAAAAGCTTTAATCCCATTTGCCAAACACTGAAAGGTTAAGGCAGATGAGGAGGCCTTGCATCACAGGGAGGAGCTTTTATCTTCCACACGTGACTGTCAAAACTTGCAGAGGATAAAATGCTCCAATATCATCTTTTTAAGACTATAAAACTCCAAAACCTAAACTCTCAAAAATGAAGAGAATTTCAGGATCACAAGCTAAGCACTCTGCGGTTAAATTGTCCAAGTTAACACAGAGTTAGAGCATCAGGTAATCTTCTGTGTTCTTGCAGTGCCTATTACAATAAAGTTTTATATATAATCAGATCATATACTGGGATTACAAAATAAAATACCAAAATCCTACAGCCTTGCCTTTTGTATCCTCAGAAGAACATTGCAGGAGTAAGGACATTACAGGAAGGGCTGAAAGACTCAGCGTGGCTTATGTACACAAGTGGATGAAACATTGTACAGCACTGGCTGACAATATACAACAGATTCCATATGTGCAACATTGAAGTGGTCGGAAAAAGTGAATCATCTTGTACAGAATGTGATGAGCAATTTAGGGCATTTAAAATGCACACAAACGTGGACTCAAAGCTTCACAACAGCCCTCACTCATAGATGGACTTACTCATGAAAAAAATGCTTTCTTTAAAGCACATTTTTTTCCCTTTTTGTAAGTATTGCACTTTTGTCTTACTGGGGTGACTGAAGTCACTGTTCTCAGGTGTAAGTAATAATTTGCAAGTGCACATTGCTAACATACAGCAGTATGGTTTGGGCTGAAGAAGTTACACTGACACTGTACAGCATCTTGAGGTTTGCAAAAAAAAAAAAAAAAAAAGAGGTAAGAGCTCTTGCTGTGCATGCTTTAAGTTAGAGCCTGAAGCAGGCAGTAAGTGCAGCTAACTCCAAAGATGAAGTTGATTTTTAAAGTGCTGATAGCTGTCCTAGCAAGTAGAAGCTCCTTGTTTATAGGAAAGCCTCACTGGACAAAATGAGTAGCATTGTGTACCCCAATGGACTCACTGTCTCCTGTTCTTTCATTCCTACCTCAGTGCCACAGGTTCCTGTTCACCCCTTGTTTACCCTGAGGCTGCTGCCAGCACCAGCTCAGCAGGCAAGGCAGGGAGGTGCTTGAGTTGTCCACTGAGCCAGTTTAAAGGCACTCATCTGAGCTGAGTTTCAGCAGCTGCTATCAGTGCTTCACTCCTGGGCTGTAACTGGTGGGACAAGAAGTCAGCAACTAACCCACGCAAACCTGGGAGGAGGGGGAGTTAGACAAGTGTTACAGGTTAAACACAAGAGGAACCGAATATATATTCTTGCAATTAAGTGAGGATGCTATATATTATTGGAAATGTATAGATAAATTGAGGAAAGAATTCACTATGGTGGCAGCAGGTTTATACATAATACAGGAATAGCGAGAAGAAAATACAAGAACATATTCTCAATTATGATTTAAGACACTGAAATAGGCTCACAATGAAAGGACAATAAAGTGCTTGATACAGTTCACTCAGACTTCAGTAACATAAAAGGCTCAAAGCTCTCAAAGATTCCAGATCTTTTTGAACTTCAGTATAATCTTTCTAATACATTGACTAAAACAAATTCTGCTCTTCTCACATCCAGGAAACAGCCTATTTTAAAGATAGCTAGATCATTTCAGTAACGAGAATGTGAAGAAACTTAATGCAGCTCTAGGATCATTCAAATTTGTGTCCTTCTGGGGCTTATATAGAAAGCTGCTCTTACTGCATTGAGTCAAACCCATTCAAAGCAAAGACAGAATACCAGCTACATTTAATCCTAAATAGATTTAAAAAAAAATCCTCAGACCTTCTTCATTGAAAGGGCAGCATTAGCTTCCTCTTAAATCACACCCACAGAGCTTGCATAGAAGGCAGTCATGCAGCTAACAAAATGGGACATGTGGGTGGAGAGGAACAGATACCCCTTGGGCCGATGACTGGAGGTACCTCTCTGCAACTGCAGCCTCTCAGGCAGAACAAGTACTGCAGCATTAGACACACATGCCCAAGAACAGCTGTAAGCAACTCTGGCCTGGGGCCCACTGGGAGGAATTGACACAAAAATCCAGTCTCTGTTCGATTCATACCATGTTGGAGGCAGACAAAGCTTGTTAGAACAGAGAAACACACCTAGAAACAGAAGCTTGCACGCTGAGAGCCAATGCAATGCTTTCTTAAGATGTGGTAAAGAGCTCCCCAGGGGCTTCTGCAATGACATCTTGAACTGAATGAAGAATCCTAAGACAAATAACATCAATGGATGCGAGTAGTGGGGAAACTCAGATGAGAACACACTGGATAAATGACTCAACCCAATAGACTTCACATACTCTTTCAGGAACAATTTAGAAATCCCATATGGCTTTTGAACTGCTTGAGCAATTTAAATGCTAAAGACAGAATGTTGCTACATCCCACCAAACCCACAACCATTTGCACCTACAATGCGTTGTTAGGTCCTTATTTTCACAACAACTAAAGTCTGTTTTGATCTGCAATCTACAATGGCTTCCACATACACTAAAGACCTCTAAGGACAAGACCTTTACCTTCCAGCACCTTCTGCAAAGCTGAACTGCAGCTGAGACTACGGCAGTCCTGCAGGGTTGTAGGAGGGAGGGAAAGGCTAATTTGTCCTGTTTGTGAGGAGGGAGGAAAAAAAAAAAAAGTGACTGAGAAAATACAGAAAAAGCTTCTACCTTTCAACTAATAGAACGGTAAGAAGGCAAAGAATATTTCCTCCTTTCCTTCCTTCCAGCTAGAGAATCAACCAACCAACAACCTAGTCCTGGAGAAAGAAGAATTTCAGGGACCACTGCCTTACAGAAGTTACAGATAGACTGGAAATATTCCATTTTCCTCCATTAGAGAGAATTTCCCCAAGGACAATATTCTGGGGGATCGCTTGTCACCATCTTCCAAATACCTGGCAGTTCTTAATGCCTGTTTGACTCTGGACATGCTTAGACACTGTTCTCCACAGCCCCAAGCCAACCAACAAAGCTCTCCAGAAACTAATAGTATTTGATATGCATTTGTCCAAGGTGTAGATTTCTCCACCCTCCTATTCTTGTGCACACGTAAGTTTATGCATGCCTGTAACTGTTCTAGGAAAAAAAAGTCAGATTATATTTTAAGTATCTTAATTATGCTATAAAGGTGGTTCTTTCAGGAAGAAGTTGGCAGCAAAGCAACTTTTAAAACCACTGCTTTTTCACATTATACTGCATCTCCACTATTGAGAGATGATTGAGGCAAGCTTCTGACTCGATTTAGGTGAATTATCTGACAAGAAAAGCACCAGTGCAGCAAATGGCCACATTAAGACAGAAGAGGACTAGCTTCATGGATGATACAAACAACTTCTGTACGTGGCTCTTCACTACATGCTTGGGAAGCATCTCACATGTTTTTTTCCTGATCAGAGGAAATTAAAGTTTTATTTCTGATTCTACAAGCAAGCAGTCTTTGCTTAAGCTTCAATTCTAATAGAATATTACCATCACCTTCCCTCTTTCCAAACATTCACTGTATGAGACTAACAGAAAGAAAAAGCCATTTACCTACCACAACAGAATTCATCTGACCAGCTCAAGCTGGAGACTTTAAGGTTCTCACACATACACCCTACAACTCATTTAAGTGTGCCCAGATAGATTTATTGTAGTCAGCTGGGGTATCCCTAATAGCATAGGAGCTGCACCTGCTCAGTACTCAATATCCCAGGTTCAGAGCTACCTTGAATAGCCCATCCCATATGGTATCATGATTACCCTTCTCTGTACCCTAATTAACTGGTTCAGCTAGCCTAGACTCAGCTATACAAGTTACTAGCTTACAAAAGATTTACCTTTCTCAGACACCACTGAAAAAATATCTAGAAACTTCGACTTTTCTCACAGAATCGCTTGTAGACACATTATTTAGCGAGGAAAAGAGAATCAGGAAAATAGATATTGTACCAGCCCAACAAAACTAACACACACACACAAAAAGTAGCTAACTGGTACTCTGGATGGACACAGGGCTGTATTTTATCACAGTGCTAATCTTTGAAACTGCAGGGATTAACACTTCCAGCTCTTTTCCCAAAGATGACTTGAAAAGCCCTCCCCCTACTCCAAGTAGGTGATAAAAGCAGGCTCATCCAGACCTTGATGACAAGATTAAATTTAAATTCATAAAGGGAAATTTATATTAAGATACTTAAGAGACAGATGCCACACTGAAGAACTCGCCCTGCCTGCCATTGACACAGAATGACCAGTGCTATAGTGGGATTATTTTTTTAAAACCAGAAGAGAAGCAAGATATTGATCATAATGCTAGACCAGGATCAAAGATTTTGTTTTGTAAAAATTTGACTCCAGAGTGATTTATCTATTACACAAATTGTTTTTACTAACAAATGTAGGAATGGTAGCAGTGTGGTGCTAGACTGTGTGCAGCCTTCTGTGTAACCCAGGATTTATTATATCCTGCCAATTTGCTGGTTAGTTTAAAGAAGTCATATTAATTTTCTGAATCTTAATTCAAACACTCCTTTGTAGGCAGATGATTATAATCTGCTCTGTTCTTAGGAGGTATGAGACACAAAATACCTAATGCATGTCCTAAGTAATTGAGCAACCAACATCTGCTTCTTCTCTTTCTTCTCCATTTACTACAAAAAGGATTACAAAGGATAGATAAAATAAGCAACAAAGACGCTAACTGACATGTATGTAGTATGTGGTGTCAGTTCTAAGAATTGAAGTAGGCAAGTCAAAATAGATTCCAATTCCCAGCAGCTCTGACCCCCTGTAAAACAAAGCACTTGCTCATTCTGCTTCAGTTGAAGAGACCAGTACCCTAGGAGTGAGCAGATACCGCAGGACCCACCTGCTAAAATCATCTTGTTTGATAAAAGTCATTAAGCAGAAACAATCCGACACAAACCTCCATTTACACATTTGTAAACCTCTCATATTCTAGTATGTCAAAGCATAAACACAACACAGCCTTTAAAATCATGATTAAGATTCTAAAATTAAAGCCTCCCAACTGCATTCGCAGAATACAGTTATTGCTACACTGGATTTAATAGAGATTCTGCGCTAAAAGCTAAAATGCATTTCAGTGTTTAAGAAACACCTTTCTCTTACATGGACCCTCTGGGCTCATAATTTTCATGCTTAATGTGCTTCTAGAAGTGAGTGGATTACAAGGTTGTTTTGCATATATGAAACAGGATATACTGCCCTACCTTTTGAAGAGAATGATCAGTGGTGCATATAGGTCTGGTACTCCATGGACAGTGTATTTAGGAATATTTCTTGCATGACTGTCAGAATGTAAGGGCATTTTTATGTGCATAAAGCATTTATAATACTACTTACGCAAATGCATATAATTAAAAACCCATTCCCAAGATGTCTTAAGTGGATCAGAAATCTTGGCAAAAAAATGGCAGACAAGTCAGGCAGAGAAAACTGAAAATCTTTCCTGAGCTACAGACATCAACTCCACAAGTCACAATACTCCAACCAAGCCTAAGTTTTCTATAGGAGACTCCTGAGAAGTGCATAATATTTTTTTCATCCAGTTCTAAGTGAAGCTCCTGTTTGGTAAACACAATGTAAATGTAAAAGAAAAGACTTTTCATATTTAATAGCATGTCCACTCCCCAGGTCTGGAGGGAGTGAAACAAACTTGAGAAAACCACAAATTCTGGAACTTTCAAAAAAGATGACAGAAGCACCTAAAGCAAGAGAAAAGTAATTGCTAGCTGTGTCTGTAATCTGAATCTTTGTTTAAAATGGATGTTTCCTTCAGACATTTGCCTCTCACAATATCTGAGGCTGATGGACTCGCTCTGGCTGCCTTCTTCTAAAATACAGGAACACACTGAATGAAAACAACTGAATGGCAACTGTAGTTTAGAAGTTCAGTTCAGAAACTGCTACTGCATCTGTTTTGCTTATAAAATCGAAGCCTTCGTGGTGACAGAGTGATCAGGATGCAATTCTTATTCTCTATTTCTTTATTCACAAAGATTTCCATGTCCAAAGAAACTAGAGGTAGAATACAGCAGTGCTCTTGCAAGCTACCTGCTAATTTTTTGGCTCCCTATGTACTGGTTAAAATACTACTTGATCATCTCTCTAAGATTTATTTTAATAACACTCTTACAGTGCATTTTGTGGTTAACCAGTGTATGTGAGTTTGAATAGTTCTATTACAAGTATTACAAAATAGGCAGAGCTTTGAAAATGATATAACCATTTCGGCTTTGGAATGGGAAGAACTTTGGCCTCTTGGAAGTTAAATGAACGGTAGTAATAACTGCAGTATAACTGACTGTATGTTAATAGCATTGCTAAAATCAGGCATTTTACCCTCTGATATTTAAGATTTTAAATGTTGATATTTATTGCACTATTAATGACCAGATTCGGTGCCAATCCAGTCTGATTTTCTAGCAGTACTCTTCCCTTCAGTCTGTGTATGCAGACCAGCCTTATCTCCTTGAATTGAACAAAGGAGGAGATAGATAATGTGAGGTGTCTCTAACATCCCTATGTTCACTTCTCTACTACAAGCACAGAAAGTGGAAATTACTGAAAACAAAACAAAACAAAACTATTTCATGCCCCGCTTTATTATTTATTCCCTGTATTGTCTAATCTCTTCCAACTTCTGCTCAACAATGCAGTCTGTCTGACTGCAGTTGGCAGACACAACAGCAGACAAGGCATTACGCAGCCTTGCTATCTAGGGAGAAATTCTGCTCTGTGATCTGATCTTGGTGCATTTCTTTCCTTGTACCCTTCCAGCATGAAATATGATATAGTGCTCCTGGGATTTTGTTTCTCTGAGAAATTTCTGTTGATTGAATTATGGAAGACTGGTAGTATACAACCCACAGTGTACATCTACATTGTCTATATTGTCTGTATCTTCAGTGTATATATATTGTATACATGTATATATAGTGTTTATATGTGTACATATTGTTCAGGGGGTGTGATTTGTCATCGATGAGTTCACAGTTCTTTGCAAACCATCACATTGGACAAAGAAAGAACGTGATAGGAAGAGGGGAGGAAAATCTATGAGTATAGTAGATGCACCAGCTAAATAATTCAAGAGATTCTGGAACAGATCTGTCAGTGGACAAAGGTTACCATAGAAGTGCACTGCAAGCAATTAAAAACTTATTTAACATAGATTTCTACATGTTTCTTTACAAAAGGCATTCCTACTTTTATACTGAACTAAAAGTCCAATTCTTACAATCCCCACTGCGAGTGGCTAGAGATCTTGTGCATTCAGTGACTTCATAAATCATTAATGCACTGAAACACGTTTGCTAAGCAGTAAATCTCTTCAAAGATGGACTACTGTTATCAACCTAAGGCTGAATACGACAGACCCTAAAGAATTTTAACACCCTTCCTGTGAATTTAAACTAAACAGATTGCAGACTGCTGTACTGTTTGCTCTTTAAACAAAATGGCAGATGGATAGTTAGCAGTCAAAAATGATTGAGGTATAGGAAGCAAAATTACTGAATGATATTTAGGACTATGCTCTTGGTTAATGTAAATTTATTAGAGCATAGAGGAAAAGATTTTCCAGTGTTTTCAACAAAGCCATCTGATACTTGTGAGCTCTACTTAAGCCATTGCACTTAAATGGCTTAGATAATCTGAAAAATGATTAGGGCATCAATTCACTACACACACCACTCCATTTGCCAAAAACCACCCATAAATTTTGTTGTGACTTCCATGTTCATCAGCTTCCAGTCTTGTATGCAAAAAGTGTGAAAACTACGTTGTTTTACATATACTTTACCCAGTGTATGAGGTGAGAACACATACTGCTACTAGATGAAATAATCACCTTTACTTCATAAGCTACAAATATGAAATCACAGGGGAAAAGGAGAAGGTAGCTTTACAGGTAAAGTTATCAAACACTGATGGAGATCATTTACTGAGTCTATAGTGATTGTCTGTCTTAGCATGTCCACACTTGGTTGCTTATAAAAAACAACAATGCATCACTGTTTCCTTCCATACAGCTAAGCACGTGAGCGTTACTAATCTCTTTCCCTTTCCTTGAAAGAATGCTCAAACTGTAAGTAGAGGATGAAACCTTATTTTTTTTTTTCAATATGAGTTATATTATTTATATATCCCTTGACATTAGGTCAATTCCAGTATACCATGTCACCTACATTCTTATGTCTCAACTTCCCCTTAGCTTTGTGCTGTTGAAACAAATCATCTTGCTCTCAAAATCCTCTTAGGGTAGACACTTTCCTTTACTGAATTACATGTTTTGCCGACCATACTTGTATATGGACAAAATAAGTGCAATCAAAACCTGTAAACTTTATTAAAACAGAAACATTCTCTCACCCTGATACAGTGACAGATTCAACTAAAAAAGACTGGGCCAAACAGGTCATGTGTAACATTCTTCTAGTGCTTTCATGATAACATACAGCGCTGTGCCACAGGGAACAATTTTCAAGTGCATACTATTACTTACATAAAGAAACACAGAGCTTTAAATCATGAATTTATACATAACTGGGAGCAGGATAATCTTGCTGCTGTTGTGCAATTGAGGGCCATGGTTTCTTCACACCTAAGACACATTGTAGGTTATACAAAAATATATACAAAAATATCGTAAGTCCCGACTGGTTTTATATTGGATATACTTGTCTTCACATTGAGGTTTCCAGAACATGGGTCCTGCAGCCTCACAGATCTTAATTCCTAGAGTAACTTATGCACATGTGAACATATTCAAGTAGAAATAGCAGGAAATGGTTAGACACATACTATTCATGTTCTACGAACAGCTGACATTTTTAGAATTTTCAGCTTCCTGATATCTATAATGATTCACTTATCTGCATCTAAAACCTGACTAAATAGGGAACTGATGACATACATATGTCCTTAGATCCTGAAAGAAAGCCATTGCTAAGAAACTTCTTGGCAGCCTCACTGCCAGGTACCCCCTGTGAACAGTGCATAGCAAAGTGTGGTGCACCTCTCCCTTGCAGGTGCTTCAGTGCTACTCACCAGACACAGCTGCTGTGGCACCATGCTCTCATCTGGCTCCCCTGCTTATTCTCTCCCTGCTTGTTTCACACTGCATTGTGCAGGATCTTTCACACATGTCCTACAAAGAGAGCATTTGTTTAGTCTGGTGAGAAGGAGGCTAACAGGAATTCTAATAATTGCCTACAACTATTTAAAAGGGATTTATGAAGACATTGGAGCCAAACTCTCCTACGTACTGCTAAACAACATAGCAAGGGCAATGACCACAAACTGCAGCTCTGAGGGTTCAGATTGGACATCAGGAAAACCTTTACCAGGAGGGTAGTACAACACTGAGACAGGCCCAGAGAGAGGTGGTGGGATTTCCACCCTTGGAGGATTTAAATACTTAGCTAGGCAGTCTTACCTCAGTCTTCCCAGCAACATTTTTCTGACTCTATCATTCTTCAGATGCAAGTAAATCTCAGATCACAATGAAAGGCAAAGCAAAAGTGCTACAGTAAGAACCATATCAGTTCAATGGAAATAATCATAACCACTGTCTTGAAAGGTTCATAGAATTCATTACAGACAGGCTGATTAAGCTTCATAACAAGTCTGGATGGCAGGTAAATATAAAGTCCATTGCATAGGTAAGAGTGATGTGACCAACTAAGCATTATAAGAAGTGTAAATCTGGCAACGTCTCTGCAGTCTTGAGCTTGTATTCTAGCCAACAGAATAATTTACTTCAAAAAGAAGAGAAGCAATCCCAAAAACATTCTGCATTGTTCAATGAGTTCCCCAGGAGAGGGTTTTGGTTACCTGCCTGATCTCAGAAAGAAAATTAAAAACAAAATCAGATTTTGAAGCTTCCTTTCATTGCTGCAAGTTCACTTTTACCAAACGTTTAACCTTCAGGACAGGTTCAAGAGATGACCATGGTCCATTTGGTTACTCTATAGGCTAAGCGCATCAAGTGAATTACACAATTTGTATGGAAATGTGAACTCCTGTTATTCCTTTCCTTCTGAAATATTTTGGATTTTATCTGCCAATAAATCTTTATAATACACACCTGTAAAATAGCTTTGTGCAGGACCAAAATTGAGATACAGATTCTCTCAGTAAGTGAAAGAGGAAGAACTGCAAGGCTAGCTGTTATATGAGAATACACTTTTCCATATATAGGATTGTAAACAGCATCCTACGTGGTGTTTTAACCGCGGAGGAAAGAAAACAACACAGTTTAGATGGAATTCTTAAAAGGAAGAGAGATGAAGCTGTTGTGGTTTTCCGAAAGCAGGCCAGCCTGGGCACTCCAGCCACATCTCGTTCAATCTGAGCAGCCCACATGCAGCCAGCAAGACACATGTTTCCTTAAAATTGCCAGGAATGCAAAGCAATGCTAGACAAGTCTAGACTGATCGCAGGATAAATGCAAGAAACAAAGAAGTGGATCCAAGTGTGTGGTGGACGACATTTGCCTGGCAAGGAAACAGTTACAAGTGTTCAAGTCCTGGAATGGGGTGGAGGGGAAAGAAACCCTTTTCCCAGAAGAGCACTTGGTTCCAGAGACTTCACCTCCCATCAGTGAGGAAATTCAGCTTAGCTAAATTTGCTCTCCTATTTGTTAGACAAATACATCTCCCTCTTTCTCAACACAAGTATGTGCAGATCAGGTTGAAAAGCCAGGTCCTGAACACAGCTACTGCACAAGTCATGCTGATCAATCTCACTCAAAAATTTCTGTTTCTGCTAAAAACACCAGATTATGCCCTGAACTGTTGCCCTCCCCCTTTTTTGTAGGTACCTCCCTGATACCCCTTCAGCTATTGAAAACTTATTGGCAAAAATCCCATACTTTGCCTTATCTCATTTCCTGATCATCCTAATGATACTACCTCTTACAAATTAAAACTAAAAATACAGTTTTAATGGCTTTTACTTAAAATTTACAGTGCTACTCCTACCTTCAAAGAAGTCCTGCTCCTTGATCTAAATCCTACCACTGTCCAGTTTGCTCCCAGTGATGCTGTTCAAATTGCCCAGCTAATTCAATATCTGTTATGACAGGCAGATGTCAGTCCTGGACAAATGGCCAGCCTGGTGGGGCACACTCAGATTTCCTTTTGATTTACATGCATGTGTTTGCTTCCTGTGGAAACAGGCAGTGGGTCAGAGGGAAAAGGGAGGAGGGCTATACACGCCCAGGTCTGCAACCACACTGCAGACAGACCTCTCTCATTAGTATTTTCCACCTCTGCTTCATTTTTTTTCCACTCAATAGTCTTTGTTTAAACTAATCAGTATCTCTTGTCCATACCCTTTATGTCAAACCGATATTTACAGTTTGCTGCAATGCTATAACATTTGCTTCCTTCCCAAAGTTTACTTAAAATTAGAATATAGGTCCCAGCTATTACAATACAGCTTCACCCGCTTCGGGGATTAATTACTTTATTTTTTTCCTTGTATGAAGACCTGTATGATAGCATCTTAGTATTGCCAAGTACCTACATTCAAAAATCAGGAGTCAGGTCACAGTCCATTTTGTGATTGGCTTAAAAAATGATAGGTTTCAAAAAAGAATTGTAGTCTTCTTTTAGATGACAAACATATTTTCTTCCCTTTTTTTTTCTTTTTTTTTTTTTTCAATATGAGGGTAAAAGGCTTTCTCATATTCCTATGGTTGTCTTTGAGAAAACACTAAATGCCTTGAGGCTCCTAATGATGTTGCAAGAGTTGCAACACAGTGCTGTCTCCCGATACCCTTATGCACTGTTTACATAGTAGAAGTTAAAATGTAAAATTTGCAAGATTCGTTAATACCTTTAATTTATGCTTTTTCTTAGAATCATCTGTAACCCAGTAAAAACTATAGTTCTTATTAATGGTTGGGCTCATGCTGTGCCCATTTAGTGTTAATTTTTGCAACCACTATGAAAATAAATTCCACTCCGTGAGAAGTTTTTAAAAGTACACAGGTCCAAATCCTGTCTGTGGCAACATCCAATTAAGTCAATGAGATTTAGAAATGTGTATCTGAGGTCAGAATCTGGTTCATTGTCATTTCATGCAGGACCGAAATGCTCACACGGAGTTAAATGCATATCCCACTGACTTCAGGGAGTGTTCAAATCTGTAGAGGCTGAGTTGTCTCCCTTTTCTGTAATGCTTGTCCTGTGAGATTTAGCAAAGTGATCATTCAATACTTAAACTTACATAAGACTCCAGTAGGAACAATATTCTGATCTTCTAATAGACAGCATTAGAAGGAGCTAACATTTTACATGCATGGAGACATACTATAATAATAAACAAAGATAATGAATTTCCAAATGGCATACAGAATAAGAGCTTTTGTAGTGTGTGCTAGTCCTCAGACAATATGTTAATCCAAAAATTCTTTTCAGATGACCCAGTTCCTGGACTGGAATTTTTATGTGTACATATTTGGAAGTCTACATGTGTATGTGTGCACAAATTTATATGAAGGAAGTGTACCTGCACAGCAGGCTTGCCATTTAAGTGAGAAAGCTGCAGGAATGCTGTAGCTAGCTGCACGGGCCCAGCAGCAGAACCTTCTCATAGATGGGTCGGAGTCTAGTGCTGTATATTATTTACACGCGTGTTTTATAGAACAGATTCATACCGAAGGATAGCATCCTCGCTGGTCGAGCTGTTTGTCACTCACCTTTTGCTGTGAATGGGCAAGTCTCCTCCTGTGTTTGGACATTAGTAAGAGATAAGAATCCTGAGTAGCTTATTTCACTTTGCAGGTCAGATAAAAAATGTGATTTATTCATTTCTTACATTCTAAACATTTGACGTTATTTGAAATGTGCTGAGAATGAGCAGCTCTCTTGAGGTGCAAACAGGCATATTTTCTAATTTGTTCTTACTGACTTGTGAGTGGTTCAAGATTTGTGCTTTTTGGGTGACAAGGTCAGTAACCAAACTGACAAAATATATTCTTTATCTAAGCAGTACAAGTGGCTACTTTTCAAAATAGTTTTTTATTATAGGGCACTTTGACCCTGCTTTGGATTTTGTTTGCCTAATCATATCCTAGTCTTGCCATTTTAACCACACACTTCAGCACATTCCAAACAATGGCAAGTTTTCTGTGGCCAAGTCCTTATTTTTAATAACAAGACCTCTCGTTAATAACAAGATCTAGTCTACTGTTTTCATATCTCTAGCACAGAGCCTGGTTAGAAGTCATTTTCTTCTGTATTTGATTAGTAAACCTGATATGTTTAGAGGGTTGGGTTGCTATTGCAATTGTTTTGGCAGGATGGAAAGCAACGTACAGGTTTATTTGTAATGTATGAAGTCCTTGACATACTGTACTGTACTTCAGAGGCTCCATAATTTATTTTTTGTTGCGGCTTGTCTTTAGTCCTTGCCAATTTCTTTCCTTTCCTTTTCCAAACAAAGCTAGGGCTGTCAAATCCTAATGTTACAGAATTTTAATAGCTAGATCCAATTACTGAGCTCATTTTTTTTTTAATTTACTATTGTCTGGGCAGCTTTTGACTAAATTGAAAAACTCTGCAAATGGGCTGTAGAGAAGTGACCCACTAGCCAACAGCAACAAAATGCCTCCTGACTTAAGGGCCCCTGGACTCAATGCTTTTGCTACCATCATCCACAACCATTTTCTGAAATACTGCTTTTAAAAAGTTCTCATAATGAAATCACTGCACTGGCAAATAGCTTTGTCTGATCCAGTAATCATATTTCCAGGGGCAGCAACACAGTTTGCTTTGGCTAGTTTTTGTCAGAATTTTTATTGGTTTCCTTAAAGTAATTACAACATTAATACAAAAAGAGCATTTTTCAAGAGAACATGCAAGAATGGGGAAGAAAAGGAAGGGTGAGCTCTTCCTTTTCTTTTAAGCCATCTCCACAGGTCCTGCAGATCAGCATGGGAAAGAAAAGGAAAATTGGAAACAATATATCCTATGTATGTTTACTGCAAAAACCATGAAACAGAGCTCCCTGACATGCTGTGCTGTTTATGCCCACGTCTTCCACTTGTTTCAGCAAAGCCTTACTGCAGCTACCTAAAGGCTTTCATTTTCAGGCATATTTTTGGTGAGGGAGAGACCCACACATCATTTGGTTCAGAGGCTGGCAGCAGAATAAGGGGCAGTTGGGGAAGTTTACTAATTGAGATGGAGGTGGGGAATAAGAAAAAGAAAGCATCGTCAGATTTCTCAGGATTTCATAAGTTTCTCAGAACTTCTTCCAACTGCCCTGTTCTAGGCTCAGCAAGCCTAAACAAGGACTTCAGTTCTCAAGCAGTCAAGGATTGTTGGGAAGCTGCAGCTCTTCATCTCATTATGTTCCTTTGAGGGGGAGACAGAACGCTCCCGAGGCTGCAGTGGGAAGGGGTATGCGAGTGAGGCTGTCTACCAAGGACATAGGAAGGTTTGTAAAGCTGTGAGACACTTCTCACAGGTATACCAGGCTCTCCAGAATGAAAGCAAAGACCCCTCTGACATTTGCAGGGGGAAGGAGAAGGGGTGAGGGCAAAGCTGTGAGAACCTTGGTGTGCCTCAGTGGTTTGTAAGGTGACTAATGAAATCAGTGAGGTGATGTTCTATGTCTGGCAGCTCCCTTTGTATGGCCTTTTAAAGAACCATGAGAGAGGAGAAGCCTATTTTACTTTTTTATTTTCTCACTGCTTTGTCCATTCCTCCCCTCACGGAGCTGTCCGATGGTGGAACCATTCTACAGCATACTTCCTGAGGTCCACAGGAGGAAGAAATCATACTCATCTGGATTTGGGGCATTAGCAGAATGTGATTTTGCTTCAAAAGATATAATACATGTTTACAGTAAATCAAGTGGTATTTCTGTCTTTCTATCCCTAACACTTTGTGCATCGCATAAGACATGTATGCTTCCCAAGCAAGCAGTTTAGGCATCTCAGCTCTAGATTACCAAACTTTCCAATGCTGAGCATTTACGGTTATGTTTCACATTACCTTTGAGCTATCCAGGCCTTATTTTACAGAACTTCCTGTAAGAATTTTTAACTCTAAGTAAACAAAATATAGGTTTCACCTTAGTATTTCTGCAAAGCTTTTTTGCTTGTCAGAACTTATGTTCAGAAAAAGTGACCAACAATGGAAGGCCTAAAGATGCAGCATCGGAAGCTCCATGAATGGCAGCACTATGAAGTGCGGGCAACATCTACTGTTCACAGAAGTGCTAGACAAAGTATTACAAATGACTGTTTTGTGCAACAGACACATTTGTAAGTTGACCTTTCAAATACCTAAAGCTGTATGCTAGTTTTCCCTATGCTACTGTACCTGGAGCACACGAGGTCTCTTCTATCAGTGCTCTTTTAAGAATGCTTTGAGGTTCATTCTACACCTCCCTAAGCATTTGGCAATTACTGTCTCTTCAACTGAAAAACTAATAGAAAAAAAACCACAGCTCAAGCAGGAATACATTCATTCTCAAACAGCTTCTTTTTTTTTTTTT
>VXAA01003162.1:169110-207498 GCA_013399115.1 Anseranas semipalmata
TTGATGTGATTTGAGTGGAGTTTGCGTGTACTACGATAACGTCTGATTGTTTTTGGCAGCTGACCCCCCCTAGTGGAAGGAAAATACATTTATATTTAATTCAGTGCAGATTTCGGTTTATGAAATTTTCTGCCAGCGTTAGACGTTTTTCCACTTGAGTCAAACTACAGTTTCAAAAAGCCATTCTGCCTTTCTCACTGGTGCTTTTTCTCGCTGTGATGCCCAACTGGCACCTGGGAGGTTATGTGCCAGGTACTGGCTGGGCAGCTTCAGCAACACGGGCTGCTTGTAATGCCGAGTATTGAATTTGAGAGGTCAACTCCTTGTTTGGACATCTCTAGGAAGAATACTGCACAGCTCTCCTTAGCTGACTTCCCCGGGGCTTGTTCACGGCCTGCTGCCACCAAGAAACCTGCAGCCCGGCCTCTCCATTAATTCCTTGGCAGAAATACTTTGTTCACATGGTGCAGGGAGGTGCTGTTTGTTTTTTTTTCTTTCCAGCACCTGGGAATACTTTGTAAATGATGAGTAATTATTGAAGTTGAGCGTCTTAGAAGTATCTGGCTTGATAGAGGTGTGTGAAGAAACCCACGGAATAGCTGTAAACTGCACATTTTGATGTGTAAAATCACATTTTCGTAGAGTTCTTTAGGGGCTTTGGAAATAAACAACTGGCGTTGGCCAGTGTCCATCAAAAAAAGAAAAAGCAGCATGCTCTCTTCCCTTACTTTCAGACTCTGTACATACAGTGCTGGTATGTTAGCTATGTAAAATAAGCCTTCTTGCCTACCCAAGCAGATATTTTTTCTGTCAAATGAAGTACTCTGTAATGATCCTTCCGTCCAGACCTGCTCTCTGACTTGGATTTTGAAGGCTCTGCTGCCCGGGGAGGGTTGGGGTAGCTGAGGAAGAGGGCTGCCAGGACGGATGGCAGGTCGCTGCAGAGGTGGGCAGGCAGTAACCCACGTGAGTGGTTTCAGTGAGGGGAGAAACCTGAGGCGCTATCCTCTGCATCCCATCGTGAACTTGTAGAATCAAGCTGGAGAATGGATACCTGGAGGAACAGTCATCCTCCATGCTGAGTGAAGATGTGTACAGATTTTGTCATATGAGCTGCATGGCTGAGGTGGATTTTACCAAGTAAGCTGCATACCCAGGCAGGCTGGGCTTATTTTGAGGAAACCAGGAATTATTCTGCTAACTGGATAGCCATCAACATTAAGTCCAAGTGAAATGCAGTAATACCATGAAATCTTACAAAGATGGTCAGTTGCTTGTTAGCATACTCATTCGAGAAAGAAAACAGTCTCTTGATATAATTGAAAATAAAAACAACATAATACCAGTAGACAAGGCAGTACTGGTGGTGTGTTCTTTATTTGGGGTCTCTGGAAGGAATTCTGTCATAAGCACCCAAACAGTGCTGATTGTGTTGTGGATCTGCCAGTGAGGAAAAACAGTGTATGCTATTTGCTTACACAGATTTAAAGCGTTGCTAATAATGGAAGTTGTTCAACAGACAGAGCAGGTCAAGATTGAAGACTGCTCTGGGCCCTGGTGCTCTCAGACAAGTTTTGTTGCAATTCTCAGGTGCCATAGTTACCGTTTCTGGCCAACACTGCTTAAAAGAACTCATCTCCAGCTCCGTCTTACACCCACTGCTGGTTAATGGATTCTTTGTCCCTTCATTTATTAGCATTTCTTGCTTCACAGTTGCTTTGTAACTTTCTGTCACTTCCATTTTCATGCCTTTTCGTTTGTGGTCTTGTTTGTCTCAAGGTTGTTTCCCATCTTGGGTTTGAAGTTCCTACAATGATTAGAAGGATGTTGTACTGATGAGTCCCATATGGATATTTAGAGGAGCAAGACCTTCCTCCAGGTTTGCTAAGTATAGTAGTCATAGTCTGTCTGCTTTCATAGTGCTGTTTCCCTGTCCATTTGAAAATGAGATGTATGACAGCACCTCACTGGTTTGTACATATTTTGGTTTTGCACTTAGACTTCTTGCTCTATTTATGTCTTGAACATCATGTAAGACATGACACCACCACATAAATCACTACAAGAATGCTTTTAATTAAAGAGATAAGTAGGTCTCTGGGGACAGGATCTTTTATATTGCTAGCCAGCAGAAGATGTACTTTCCAGGTCCTACTGCCACGTTCTTGTTGGAAGAAGACCCAGCAGAACAAGGCACTGTGTTATACAAGAACTAATAAGAAAGAGATTTATTCTGAAGTGTACCAAATACTTTATATATAAAATCCATGCGATACTTCAACGCAGCCAAATTTGAAAGTAGAAAGGAATGCACATCTTTTATTGAAATCACATTGGTCTCAGAGGGAAAGCAGCACTAAGGAATTCCATTCATGGAGCTGTTGGAGCTGTTTAGTGTTTGTTAGGTTTTGTTTGGTTTTTGGATGCTCAAAGCAAACCAGTGATCTTTGCGGTGTGGTCTCAGTGTTCACTGTCTTTGTTGAAAGCTTTACTATTTTAGAGATGAGATAATTTTGTAGAATATATCTCACTATATCAGGTGATGCTCATGACTTCATCAGGAAGATAAGCATCTTAATTTTTAGAAAATAGATCTTGCTGGGTGGGATTCAAGAGAAAGCCTGATGGCCTGAATTCATCCATCAAAGGAATTATTATTTCTTCACCAAATGGGGAAAATGTAATTACACCTTTTTATTTTGCCTATGAAGTTTCATGGGCAGGTTTAATTATGGTATGTGCATGCCAGGTGAAGCCTCATAATTTGGGTGTGACCTTAAAATACAACCCTCTGGCTGTGTAGAGATATTCACAGGTCTCTCTAGGTTGGGCAGAAAGTGGACTGACTCAAGCACTCCTTAGAGATGGCTATAGGATATATATTTATGGTTTACTTTTCTGATTCTTTAAGACTCCGCTGTGCCTGCAATTGCACAGGGTGCAGACAGCAAAGGTGGGCAGTATGAGCACTCCCTTGGGCATCTAACGCAGGTGCTAAGTAGCACGTGGAATGTGTGCCCTTCTTCCAGGCAGAAAGGGACCATCCAAAGTCCCCGGGTATCCCTGTTGAGATGCATGTGCTGCTGCTACTGATCAGTTTGCAGACTCATCCGGTGTCTAAGGCTGACAGTTGTCAATCCATGGGAGCTACAAACCAGCAATGTAATTCAAACACAAAACCAAACCGTAGTCGGAGACTGCAGGGAGAGCCCAACATAGACCTGCAGGGAGTGAGCCTGCCCACGTATCATGTGCCGCGTGCTTGATAGGGCCTTCACCTAGTAAAGGCAGGCTCTGCAGCGTGCCAGGCACCGCAAGGGCAGCCAGCAGGACCGAGGTGGGGCCGTGGGGTAGAACGAAGTTGACGCCCGTGGCAGCAGGAGGTGACTGGGCTCTGTTGCCATAGAGCAGCCAGGGTGTAGAAGAGCAGTGCAACTCTGCAGCGAAAGAGGTGTTAGAGATCCTCCTAGCCCAGCTGGTAAAGTTCACATGGTAATCTTTAAGCTTTACTTTCAATTGCACCAGTTACAAATTAGAATGTAAAAATGACACTCTGAAGGTTGATTTTGGTTGAGTATTAAATCCAGTCACATGCTGCAGTATTGCTGTGAAACAAAATAGTAGTAGTAGTGGAAGAGTTTGCTCTTTTAATTTTATAGCCAACTGTTTCAGTCAATAGAGATGTATTTTCACACTCTTGATAGATGATGTGTAAACTCTGAAATACCTAAACCCCAAATTTCTCAATACAGAGCTAGTCATAGCCAAATCAAAACAAGCAGTCTGAAAATTTTACAACAGTGAATGTAACACATTTAATTGCTAGCAATTTCTATAGAGCATCTGCCAAAGTTAAAACAATATCAGCTTTCATTTGTACTGAATTAAACACATTGCTTTCAATCTGGAAAAACAGACCTTTTCTGCCTTTGTTTGTTGGTTAATTAGGTGGAACACCATAAATCACTCAAGCTGTTGTGTTGTATCTGGATTAATCTTTGGATAAGCAGCAGTCTATAGTCAGTAGAGCCCAGGTTCTGAGATTTGCTCACATAACTATATGAATTCTAGAATTAAATTGCAGGTGTTTTTTGTTGTTGTTGTTGTTGTTGTTGTTGTTTTCTTGCTTTTTATTGGATCAGACTTATGACACATGTAAACCGTCAACCTGATGGAAAGGTCTGGTGTTACACTTGGCCGGTCCCTCCCTGCTCCGACGAAGTACTGAGCGGGGACAGCCTCAGCACTGAAATGTGGCCACGCGGTGCTTGAGCAAGGGTGAGGCCAGGCCGCACCTCAGTGCAGTTATTTGCTTCAGGAGCAGGTTCCCAGGCAGCTTCTCATAGCTCGAATAGCTTACTGGTGTGCCCCATGTCGTTGTCCCAGCTGCTGAGAGCTCTGCGGTTCCGGACCAGTGCTGGGAGGGAGCGGAGGCCCGTAAAGCACCTTCAGGAAGAGGGACGGGCCTTTCTTGCTTTTCGTAGCTTTACCGCCCACCCGAGGAATGAATCCTGCCTTAAAGCTGATTGCATGTCTTCAGTCCCATGATCACTTCTTGTATTACTGCACCGTACAGATCAACACTTGGCTTTGCTCCCAGCAGCACCTGAAGTCTTTGAAAGATAGGAGAGAATCCAGCAGTGCCAAGGCCACGTGTATCCTGCAAAAGCATGTTGCAGAAAATATGGAGACCCAAAACAGACTGTTGGGATAACCTCCATAGGAGTACAGAACTGGATGGACCTCTTGGGTCACCCCGGCTACTCCCCAGCTAATTCTCACTCTATCACATAATCCCTATTTGTGAAGGCAGTTTTTTTGTTTGTTTGTTTGTTTTTTCTTGCTGTGGTAATTGTAATGTTGTTCCAAGAACCTGAGAGCTCTAAGAGTTACATTTCCATCCTAAATTTGCTCACATCTGATTTATAGCCATTTATTCTCATCTTTAGGTTACATAGTTCTTTCTCCTGTGTGTCTGCCCTGACCTGTAAGCAAGTGCATCGCCCAACTGTCTTTGTCTTTGGAGATGAACAAGCCAGAACGAGAAGTTCTTGTCTTGTTTAGCTTAGGTGAACAAGCTTGTAGTACTTTTAGACCAGCGTGCTTGTTAAGAGGGTTTTAATGTATACCGCAGTTTTGTTTAGACTGAAGTGGTATCTGGTGCACAATTTAAAGCAAACTGGCTGAACAGAAAGGATGTATTGAATGCCTGAAATGGTGTTTTTTTTTTTTTTTTTCCAATTTGTAAGCATACAATTAAGCTCTACACATATACACTTCAAGGTATTTAGTAGTGTTTTTTAGATGTCTCTGTGAAAGTTAAGAGAATATATGCATGTTTTGTAAGAAACTAAAACCTGCAATATACAAGCAGTTCCTTCTTTCACATTACTGCTGGATTTTCCCAAACAATGCTTGCCTCTTGAGAATGGATCACTTGAACAGATTGCTGCCATGGGGCATCTTTCATTAAAGACAAGTTTTTGTTAGCATTTTTCCAAAGGCATGTGACTATTTCAGCATAAACTGAAGGTGGATGAGCAGATGGTGGAGGGCACAAGCAAGAGCCATGATGGGAATAAGAGATGAATTGTAACCATGCAGGTGTTACAGCCACCTACCTTACACCAGTGTGGGTTGTGTTGGACAGGTTAAATCTGAGATTATGATTAGCTAGTGTAAAAGTGCGGTTACATGATGGCTTTAGCGAAAAAGCAGAGTATATAAAAGATTGACTTGTAAGGAAGGTGCTGGTTTGTGCCACTTGAGAAGGACAAACATTGTCTTTCTGCTGAACACACAAAAGCCTCTAAAAAACAATTTTGAAAGGATGAAGGCTTAAAGAGTACTATTTAATGTGCCTGTAGTCAAAGGTCTGTCCACCTGGTATAGATGGCTGGCTTCTGTGATTGCAGCTTTTTACCTGCTAAATTGTCTTCTCAGCACATGGTGGCTGTGAGACTTCTCTTCCAGCTTTTGCTGGAGTATTCGAATACATCTATCTTTAGTCATTTAAGCTCAAGACTCTTTGTTAGGATTTTCAGGTAAGACGTCAAAAGGCTCCTTTTCCCTGCAAGTGCCACGTCCCCACCCCGTGGCAGGGCATTGTGCTAGTGTTTGCCCATAGGCCCTACCTGGTTTATTTTGCTCTGTCTGCCCACAAAGGCTCCATGGCAGAGTGACTTTGCTCTGTAGTGCATGCAGCAAGGCTGTAGTGAAAGGAGTGGTAGGGCAAGTCTAAACCCGGTCTGAACTTGTTTGCAAATAAATGACCGATAGAGTTACAGAAGTGGCAGCAACACCGGCATCCCTAGGTCAAAACTTTATGAAGAGCATTCCTAAGGAATTAGAAGCATCGAGTTCTTTGGTTCTCAGTACTCAAAGCTAGCAGCTAGATAGACAATCTTGCTGCAGTTTTTTTTTCTTGTTTTTGATTGGAAATGTATGGAATGGCAGGGCTATAATTTCCTAGACCTCAGAATACTGGCTTAACAGCAGAGATCTAATGAGGAGGACGGGATGAGAAGAGTGGGGGAAGTCCAGGGAAGATCTGCCAGGCCTAACTGGCAGCCTGGTAACCTAACTGGTAAGCACGGTCTATTCTACCTTTGGTAGCTGAGGGCGTCTGAGGAGGAGCTAAGATCTAGCATGAAATAGTTTCAGATAGAGCTGAAATGGTGCTTCAGTATCCCCTCACACATAGGTGATCGGTAGGCCAAGAACATGGGAATATTCGTTGTAAGTTTACTGTTCTTCAGGCAGTCCCATACGATACCAACACGATGGACAAACACCCAACCGCCATAATAACAAAAGGTTTTATTAAGCTGTGGGTGCACATTTATATTTGCCTTGGTGCACACAAAAAGCAGGCCTCAGGGCGTTGGTTTCAAGGCAAGATTTCCTGAAAGAAGTTGGATAAAAACCAGGTCACACCATATCGTGCCAGTTTGTCTCCAAGCCCCTGTATTTCACTGTAAGATACAACAAGCTGACTGTTTTAGTTGAGCTTAGATTGATGGGTTTTAAGACAACCTGCTGCAAGAGCACCAAAAAATCTAGAGCTGGAGAATGATCCTATTTTCGTTTTTTGCCATTGAGTTAAACAAACATAAATATTGTCCAAATAGAATAAACTCTAGAAAATGTTGTGAATTCATTTTTGCTGTATTGATTTCTTTCTTTTTTTTTTTTTTTTTTTTTTGCACGCATAACAGTGATTCTATGTAGGGAACATTGTTTCATTTCCTTCTGATTTCCTTGCTTTGTGATGAAGGACTTGGAAAAGTAGCTGGATGTGCAAGGGTCCTTCAAGTCAAGTTACCCATTTTACTACCTACTACTGGAAAAGGTATGCTTTCCTGTCCTAACTGTACGGGACAATATCTACAGAACCGGAGTTCAGACATATCTGAGAGCAAGGACACATGTACATTGTACACAAACCTTCAGTGCATGGACCTAAAGGGCTTAATATAAAAATAAGCATTTAGAATCTTTTTAGATTTTAAAAGTTCACATTTGCCTAGTTCTACGATATATTCAATTCCCTGAGAACAGAGAATATGTGAGCACAAATGCAGACTGCCACATTTGCTGGTAAACCAAATTTGCAGTATTTTTAACTGCTGAATTACACTTACAAATAAGACTTTAATAAATGAGAAAACTCATTTTTCTTTGCAGTTTGTACACCTGAGAGCTCTAACAGTAGCAGCTCACTTCATCCACCAGAGAACTATCAATATGTTTTTCAGGCATGGCTGGCAGCAAAGTCTTTACGTGCAGTTTATAAATCTACCTGCAGTGTTAGCTTCAAGATTAGCGCTCCTGTCCTGTGAAACGTTTAAAGGCTGGTTCCTGAAAATAAGGCTCCCGAGCTATCATCAAAAATAGAACTAGATGGTTTGAGTTTTTTCTTCCTTTTTCCTTTCCTTTCCTTTCCTTTCCTTTCCTTTCCTTTCCTTTCCTTTCCTTTCCTTTCCTTTCCTTTCCTTTCCTTTCCTTTCCTTTCCTTTCCTTTCCTTTCCTTTCCTTTCCCTTTGCTTTTCCCTTTGCTTTTCCAATCTGCATTGATAATACAGCTAAAAAGAAGACAGACAGACAGACAGACACAAAGATGTGCTTATCCATTTCAGACTTCTTGCATGATAAAAGGATTCTGTTGTAGCTGATGTGGGAAGGATCCAAACTTGTCACAGCCGGAGTATGCGCACACCAACACACAGCAGTGCGCAGAAACACAGAAGACAGGGAGGAAAGCAGCTCCAGCACGTGCCAGCTGCCCTGGTTAACTCCACAGCAACAAAACCAACAGACAAATGATCCAATGGGAATTACTCAAATGATGGATTAATGTATGGATACTACCACAGACTGTGAATAGGGTCAGAGCAATATAAATACAGTCACGGGCACCAGTATTTCATAAGCCACTAAAGGTTGAAAATAGAAGTGTAACGGGTATTGGAAGGATGAACCTGAAGCAAATGATATTCTAGGCATCTCAAGGAGGTTTTAATCCAATATCACTGGAATGAAAAAGCAGCTGGCAAAGGCAAGCAGTAGGTGCCACTAAAATTTATATAACTGGTTTACCAGTGGGTAACTGAGTGGCGGCGGGGGAGCAAAGGTGACTGCAGGAGGCTGGTGGAACCTTCTGCATAACAAAGAAATTAACTGGAAAAAAATGCTCGTTAGCAGAGAATCAAGCATAAAAACCATGCTGTGGTGCCCAGTCTTATGTGCTAGTCAGCTTGGAGAATATTGAAAGGGCAAAGTGTAGAAAGAAAGTATAAGAGTTTGGGTATTATTTGCCTTGTTTTAAGAAATATCACTCAGTAAATTGTATCTTGTAATGTTGGTGTTCCTGACTGTTAAATTAACTCAGGCAGAATTAATGAAACTGGAGTGAGTTGTTTCAACTGGTATAATTATTCTCAGTATTAAACTTCCTGAATTTCTTGTCCTTTATGTTGTTTGATATTTAGGCATTAGAGAACTGTTGAAACCCTCAAAGCTTTTGATAGTTTTGCTGTCTGAACTTACTTCACTTTTGGTTCCAGTTCTGAGAATCACACAAGAAAAAACAGAACCCTTCGTATTTGGTAAAAAAAAAAAAAAGTGAAAAAGTTTACAGTATCGCTCCCTTCCATATAAACCTGGGAATATTGTGCTCATTTAGAGACAGTGGTACAGGCAAAACATGCACTGACTCCTGAGTTCTGTCTGTCATTAGTCACCATGAGATGCGGCACAAGAACTTGGAACAAAATGAAGTGCTTGTCATGTAAATCCGGACATCTTATGATGCATCACAAGACGACAGACTTCTCATGCAACCAGTATACAAGCTTTTTCTTCTAGCTTCACATATACAGTCTTAATTATAGCACCAAGGGGCAGAAGAATTGATAATTAAGGCGGCTTGCTTTGATTCAGTTTTACAGTGGTGACCTCAAGAAAGTTCAGCTGAATCGAATCCTTACTGATGGCCCAAAGACCTGCTGTACTAGTTGCAAGGAAAAACCTCAGCGTGGAAGGCTGCAGGTACGCCGACTTGTTTAGCAGGATCCTCGGCCCCTTCTCTGGGGTGTGTCTGTTCTGCACGCCCGCCGGGGGCGACTGGCAGTCTGCACGCCTCCAGCCTCGGTCTGCACAGGGCAGGGGCTGCCCTGCGGATTTCTCACCCTGCTGCTGGGAGGGTACACCCGGCCTGGCCGTGTCGAGATTCTCTGCACACGTGGACCCAGGTGAAGGTGATACAAAGAAATCATCTTAGGAAGTGAGAACTGGAGACAGTGTTGTGAGATGGGCTCTGGTCTTCTCAGTGCAGATGAGCAGAGGATAAACAGGCTGTGCTATGTACAAGCTTCTCTGGTTGCAAAAGTTAAGTATGCACAGAGATGAGAAATAGCCTGGCAGCAGAATGTAACCTCATGGGAACAACTGAAAGCACGGGTTGTGGAGATCACATCTGGACTGGAAAGTAGTGATAAACCTTCTGCTGAGAACTGTCCAAGGCAGAGTTTTCCTTTTTGCTTGCTTGCTATACAGCAGAAGAAATTCAAATAGTCATGTCTCTTTGTACCGCTGGACATTAAAGATAAACTTTATCTTAGAGATATAATGAAGCTTTTTTTGTGGGTGTGGGGGTGGAGTTTGTCATTGAGAGGCAAGCTAGTTTTGTAACGTATTTGCTTATTACAATACAGAAAGGTTGGGAAGCATGGACTGGATGCTTTTTTTTTTTTTTAACTGTAGTTCTGTGAGTGTCGTATTGTTTTGTCTTGTAAAAATGTACTTGCTTCTGCATGTCTTGAAGGCCCTTAGCCACCTCTTGTAAAACACGTCGTGCTCTAATAATGAAGGTGGAAATCACTGCTTCCAATACTGCTGTATTACTGAAGAAATTAAAGATAAGTCTGGCTGCTGCATTTATCCTCCCTGTACAAACTAAGGCAGCACTAGAATATTACCCAGGAACTTTTGTACTAATTGAAAAAAATGTTAATATAACTGGCCTTCTGTTTTCAATGTGTTTTATGCAAGTGTCTTGCAACTTAACAGCATTTATGGGAAACCTTATTGCCATAGCAAATCTCGATGTATTCAGATAATAAGTGATTCTAATAACTTAATCTTTCTGGATTCACTGGTAGGATGCACTTTTGACTCGGCTGTACCTGTATATTTCTGCCTCACCACATACTTTGTGAAGTGGTATTAAATGCTGAGTCTTGCAATTGAAGAATTCATATTGACATCCAACATTATTCTTAGTACAATCCCAACATCTCTTTTTAATGTCACCTGTGATGAAGCAAGGCAAATTTTAAGCTCTCTGTTCTCACAGCTTTGCTGGTGATTAGTACAGGGGTTTCCTGCAATAGTTACAGAATCACAGGAGCAGAACTGGAAGCGCCTCTGGAGGTCTCTAGTCCAGAGTCCTGCTCCAAGCAGGGATTTGGCTCAGGATGCTCTGGGCCTTGCTTCAGTCAAGTTACAAAGATGTCCAAGAATGGAGATCCCACAGCCTCTCGGGCTCTGTTCCAGTACTTAATCACGCTTATTGAATATATTAAAACATTTTTCACAATTGGAATATTCCTTGTTGTAACTTGTGACTGTTGCCTCCAGTCTTTTCATCATGCATGTCTGTGAAGAGTGACTCCATCAACTCTATTACAAGACATCCGTAGTGAGTCCCAAAAGCTTTTTTGTGTGTGTGTAGAAACTATTAAAAGAGTTGAAACCAGTCTGGGGAAAGATGAACAATATCTGTTGCATCATCCCAGTCTCTATCCATGCCTCAAGGCACTGTACTTAAAAATTGTAAATACCTTGACTAGAGAGCATCATGCCTATTACTTCAAATGATAGAAAGTGCAAGTGATTCTACCCAGAAGGCTTTTGATCAATACAAGTATTTTTACCTATAATCAAGTAATTAAAACAGGAAAGCTGAGCATTTCAAGAGTAAGAACCCTGGAAGAGCAAGAAACCTTTTCTTGGCAACATGCACTAGCACTGGTAAGTAGGGCAGTGCTTCCAAGTCTGCAAAAAAGGAAATGAAAAAAATACTACAGAATTCCCTATCATATCACACATTGATACCAAAATTTTGTTTGAAAAGTCTGATCATTTCTGTGTCTTCTCAATATAGTTGTCTGTAGATTCTTGTTTGTGTGCAATGCTACAAAGTGCTAGAGCACCAAATATATGGGATTTAAAAAAATGTATTTTCTGTTCTTATTAGCAACTACTTTTAAGCAATATTTTTTCCTGGCTGCATAAATTAAATGTGAAAGGTAGGGTTTTAATCTAACCTGAATTGCTGGTGCTTCTGTTGAGCAGAATTAGTTCAGCCAAGTTAACCAGTAGTGCAAGCTGATTTGTTCTTGTAGGTACCTCCGTTTTGAGAGAGTGAGGCAAAAAGCAGATGCTGATTACGCTGCCAGGTGACATGCTGTGTCTACTCACTTAGAGAGTAGAAGAACCTTGAATATGCAAAATAAACTTTTAAATCCCAGCTTTGTCTGGACTGCAGGAGGACTAGTTGCTAATAGTCAGGCTGAGAGATGAAGTCTTTTCTGCTTCAAGAGGGATGCAGATACTGTAGGAGCTCCTGCATCAGCACCAGCTGCATCACAGGAGAAGGGAGCTGCTCCATGCTTCCTGTGCACTCCTGATACGGAGTTCAGCTGGAAGACCCTCCCCTCATCACCCCCTGCGCAGGCTGTGATGAACCAGCCACTTCTTCTTGGTCTCCCTGGGAAAAGTTGCTAGGAGTGATTGAAGCCTGCAGATCTTTCTGTGCTCTTCTGGGAGTGGGGAGCGAGTGGTTGTTGTCTTGCCTTGATATGAATTACTTGGAATTGGTCCATCTCCTTCCTTCCCCCCGGGGTATTTAATACCTGTTGTGTGTGTACAGTTGTTGTAGCACTGTGTGCTGGGAAGTTGTAGCAACTCCTGAAAGGAGCTATTGCCAGCAAGTTGGGAGGAAGTATCTAAAAATGGCTGTTATGAAGGTTATTCGGAAGAGAAGCATCAAACTATTCTTACTGTCCTTTATTTTTTTTTTTGTGAAAAGAAAACAAAATGCTGATTCGTTTAATCTTGGCTTTATCTGGGAGAAACATACAATGTCTTCTCATCACCCGTGTATGTTTATCCATCCCGTTTGAAACACTTCTGTTTATGGCTGAAAGCAGTAAAACAAAAACATTCAGTTGATTGAAATTAAGTGGATTTTTTTTCTGGGCTGGCAAGTCTTGATTTTGCAAGATTAGTTTTAATTAGGTTACATTTTTTCTGTCTCTCTTACTTCATGACGCATCATGTAATAAGATGTATTGTTAGCCCTAAAATAATAGAGTGCAATTTGATTCTCTCTCCTTATACGGCAGATGACTGTTGCATTATTGCCTGCTTAGATACCATCTGTGCAACAAATGAAACTGGAAAAAAACTAACCACAAGACAAGAGAGTGCTGTGTGAAGACTGGTACATTTTAAAATGAAAGTATTTTGATGTGGCATTATACAAAACCACAAAATACCTTCTTTTCCTTCTTCCTTCCTTTCATTCAAGAAAGGCTCGGTAGAGAGCCATGAATGACATTTCTAGAAGCAGAACGTGGCTGTTAGATTCAGAAGATCTTGAGTCATATGGCAGAATCGGCTCTTTGGAGGAAGTTACCACTTCTGTTACTTGTTGTGGCTGAAAAGGCAAGTTTAACAGTGAGAAAATTGGAAGGAATAAAAATTTGGCTAGCTGCTTTCCTTGTTTTCGGATTTGACTTTGCTTTCCAATGCAATCATTCAAATTAGATATAGAAGTAAGCTTATCAGATCAGTTTTCATTTTCTCAAAAGCACTTTAATGTTGTTTGGCTTTTTGCTCGTTACAACGCAGTACTGCAGTGAAGCGCTATACTGCAGTGTAGATGGTAAAGGATTAGTCTGGAACTTCTAGTCTGTATTCAGCGTGTTTATATGCTGTTATATTTTTGTTAAAGTTTTGCAGAGTAGTTGTATTTTGGACTGATGAGAGTGCCAGTGGAGCTGCTATTCTCTTCAAAAATGCTGTCAAAGTAGTCCTTTTATTTGGTTAAATTCTCCATCTGCATTACTTACAGTACATTTAGTTTGTGAGTCTAGCAAACAGCAGTAGGAAAGAGAGGGTTAGACATGAAAAAAAATAAGTCTTAAAATTACTGCCTTTTCCTCCACATATGTGCTGTGTTGCATGGATGTGATCATTTGACGTGAGAAAATCTCGAAAGCTAAGGAAGTGGAGAAACATACATTAATGTACTTACGAGTGATAACATGCAGATAGTGCTACAGGTGGTACACATTAAATGTAAAGAAAATAACTGCAAGACTGGGGATTCCATGTAGAATATTGCATATGGTAATTGTTAAGCATTTATATACAATAAGAAAAAGATAAAGGATATACCGAACAATTGCACATTCCTATGTATCAATAACAGTAGCTTTATAATTATTTGTTACCTGCCCATAGATTTCCTGGGGATTCCAGTTCAAAAAAAGTTTCTGGTTCCTTTGTGCATAAGTTGTTTTTTTTTTCATTGGAGATGTGAAATAGTATTAAATAGGCTATATAAGGTAAGAAGATAATAGGGGAACTAGAGAGAGTATTAAGTTACTGAACATAAAATAACTAACTGGATTGTTACACTGCTAACTGATTTATTCAACTCTATCTGTCTGAGCAATTTATTGGAGAAAATGGTAGCCCTAAGTCGTTCACCAGTGGGTAAAACTTGTGACTGTATGAACAAAGGACAACCTTTGTGAAGCCTAAGGTACAACACAGCTGTTCCTACACCTAGGAAGTAGTTCTTGATGCGCTTAATTTTATTCTACCAGCATCCTATTGCAATCTGCAATTCTTCCTACTTTGAAAGCATGGCTGAAACAGGACCTTACCAAAGCCAGTGGAAATTCTGGCATCGAATGAAAATGAGGCAGTAGCTTGAAAAGTACTTCTCTACAAGTCAACATGAAGGAGTGTTTTATACCCTTGCTGGAGAAGCTTTCAGGAAGAAACCTCTCTGCTTACTCACTGCAGCCGTCCCACTGGCATATTACAAAATACACCTCTTGGCTTCACTTCAAGTTGAGATTCATTTTAACACCAGTGATGCTTGCTACATATCCCATGTAACAAACAGAAAGCTGTTACGCTGATGTAAAGTCTGATTAAGTTAAAATCTTTTACCTCTGGAGAAAGAATGTGTGCTCTGGAGCCGAACTGCATACAGCGGTCCTAAGTCATTAACAGCATCTTGCTCTCAAACACACTTGTGATGACCTTGACCACTCACAGCCTCTGTGAAATAGCATAATGACAGGTTGATCAGTTAACAGCTTTTAAAGAATGATCATCTATGCTCTTTTTTTTTAACAGATTTATCTCGGACTGAAGTCTCCTCAGCTCAAGGATGTTGATTCTTCTGGCTTTCATTATTGTGTTTCACATAACCTCAGCAGCGCTGCTGTTCATCTCAACTATTGATAATGTAAGTGTCATCTTTTCTCTATGTCCCTCAAACACCCAGGTTTTTCTTTGTTTTATACAATGTATTCTTACTAACTGAGTTTTGGATTATTTTCTAGATATGTTTTGAATCTTGGAAGTCTTCCACCAATTTATTGTCAGAACAAAACCATGTCTAAGAAAAAAAATCTAGTCCTGAAGTTAGTTGTATAACACTTAAAATTATGCAACTAAAAATAGAGGTGACAGCTTTTCTTCAAACCAACCTCAAAGGAGGATAATTTCAGCTATGAATTTAACTGTTTCCATTCACTTGCATCAATTTCAGCACAAAGTTTTTGAATCAAGTGGCTTTCTTTTCAAATTCCCTTTTTATTTTTGTGACCAGAAAGAAATTATCTTCCAATATTTACATCTAGCTCTTAATATGAATGTCCTCTTTCCAAAACTGCCTGCACAATGATCGGTGCTCTTAAGTATGCACTCGAGTCTTTCTTTCTTTAAGAAGTTCAGTGAGTGCATGGGCTTGTAGGCTTAGAAAAAATTGTCTATTTGAAATAATTTACCTTACTCAGTGAAGCTGGTTTGAATCTCATAGTCTTCCCAGAGACTGTGCTCTAAGTGAAACGATGTGTTAGCCACAACTTTTTATTGCAAAATTTTACAAACTGAGATAATATTTTTCAGTCAGCTGGTTGATTGGTTACACTGAAATAGGTCATTAACTGAGCACTAAAACCAGGTTGTCTTACCCTGCTGCTTTGAATATTTAGAAAGCTAGCACAGTGGACAAGTGAATTGTTCTTAGTTCATGTCTCCTACAAACAAGTGAAATTATTATAGAAATACAAAACCATGCACTCTGCATTGTGTCGTTAACTACATTTAAACAATTGCACAATTTAAACAATTTATGTTGTCATGAAAATAATTTTGAAAGGATTAAAAAGCGTTTGAAGCTGAAAAAATCATATATTGCACTTGGACTGCAAAAAAATGAACGGCTTAGTGCATCATGAGAAAGTAATGCTTTTTCTTAAACACAGTAATCCAGTGTTACTACGATACACATGGCTGCTGTCATAACATGCTAGTGTCTTTATTGCTATATTGTTTGCAAAGCTGCACGGTATTCTGTGAGGTTTCTGGAATGTCTGTTTCAGCAGCAGATGCTACCAGGAGTCGTATTTAAAAGTCATATTTTTCCAAATCTAGTCAAAACAAAGGCCTGGGTAGCTATCGGAACTGGAATGGATTTCCTGAGGAAATGCCACTTGTGCGGAGTACTTGCAGCATTTCCCAGGCTACCGTAAAAATCCGTTCAGTCACTGTAGTACTATTTTGCATTAAATGTCAAAACATCAGAATATAAATACCACAGTGAGATCTTAATTTCTCACTGCCACTTGCAGTCAGATGCCATAGTGTATGGACTGCATTTGCACATTGACAGTACAGCTACATTAAGTTGAGATTAGTTCATTTCAATGTCAGGAATCAAAAAATTAATAAACAAGGCTTCTGTTTCACTGCTGTATTACCCTGCTATTTCCCAACCCTTTAAAGAGTTGTGCATCCCAAACAGGGTGTGGATGAACAAAGCATCTTTGTCTAGATATCTTAAGGAGTGAGCAATCACTGAACATACAAGATTTCTGTCCAAACATTGAAAATCCCTTGTGCTTCAGGATTGCCATCTATTCCCTTTTTTTACCTTACACAGCTCTGAAATGAAAATGATACATTAATAGGGAAATACCCTTTATTTCCAAATGCCTAATAAATAAATATGGAAAGCTCAGGGTTTTATGAGTTGTCTGGCTTTAAATTCCTCATTTTCAAACAGATAGCAACTGATGCAGCCTTTAGTTTCTTGGTCAGTAGATGACTCATCTGCAAATTTATCAGGAAACATGTAGAAAGACCTCTGATACCTTTTCTCTGCTTATTACTTCCCAACTCCACGTCTCAAACAGGGACACTGAAGCTTTCAGTTCTTTACTGGGAACACAAAATTATTTTCTAACTCCTGAGGCTGTTGGCTTCCCCTCCCATCCCAAGATATGGAAGAGTAATGCCTTTCTTGCCCTCTCTTTCTTGAGACCTAGCCTGTATGAATGCTTTTAAGTCCATTAGATCTGAAATTTAGTTTGAATTGTGAAGTAGCAAAATGAACAGACATTTGTTCCAGTTGATGCATCTGATCAGGAGACACAGGGATAACTAAGGAGTTGTTTTTTTTTATCCATTTTTTTTTTCCTATAAGAGTCCTTTGCTTTTATTTTTTTTAGGCCTGGTGGGTAGGAGATAATTTTTCTACAGATGTCTGGAGAATGTGTAACACGAATACTAGCACCTGCAGAACTATTACTGATCAATTCAGAGGTGAGTATTTCTGCATGTGTCTGTCTCAGTTCCATTAGCAGGAGATTGGTGAAGACTGGTGAAATCACCACAAAATTTGCAGGGACAATAATATATTTGTTCAAAAACCTGCATGCTCTAACTACTCATGTTTTCTAAAGACTTCAATACTGGCTTTTCATTTTGGAAAAGCAAACTATTCCAATATTTGCTGGAAGAGGAAAACAGAAGAAACTGTAGCCCAGTGCAAGAGAGTGAACACAAACAATTGAGAACGAGTGCCAAAGAACTCTTAAAGTACTAGATCAGGTAAAAACAGTGAAGTCATCTGAAAGTGGCTCTGCAGTGATAGAATTTGCTTCTCAGAACTGAACTTTAACTTTGAAAGAAGAACCTAAAAATACTGGCTGCATTACAGGGATGGGAGGAAAATCGGAACACAATCTGAAGTTTTAACAAAGATAAATTAAAACACACAACAGCCTAACTTACCTTGCTTTACCAAAATAAATACTTTTTTTTTTATTCTCAAGTGTTACATTTACTGCGTTCCCACACTTTCAGTCTTTGTGTATATTAAAGAGGTAGATGAAGAGCCATGTAGCCCTGAAGTAACTTTGCAGTCTGAATGTCAAATTGGCTTAGGGCATACCTATACTGCAGTGAGATGATCCTGTTATGCACAGGTGTATCTAAACTAACATGAACTTAACCTACGCTTGAGGTGGGTTTGATGTCTGTATTACTATGCATTCATTGAAATTAGGTACCAGAACTAGGTGGATTAAATGTAGCTCAGGTATGTCTGCTGTTCACAGACCTGACTGCACCATAGCTGTGCTAGAGGAGAGGTGCTGCAAGCAGCTTCTCTGTGTAGTTTAGCTTGTTCATATCATTGCAGCAAAGTTATACAAACCAGCTGCATGTAGTTAAAATTTTGCTGGTTCCTTTAGCTCCTAGTTATAAGGATTGATTGACAGGAGGAAAAACCTGAAAGGAATCTTTTGTGCTGAGTGTGGCTCTCATGTCTGGTTACTTCTTACCGGATCGAGCTGTCTCCAGGGCTGGTGAGAGGCTTGGTTCTGCATTTGTAAGGTGTCTTGCACACCTGGCTATTTCACCATGTTTTTACTACATAGAGGGTAGCGAAGGATGTGGTATGGGAGAAATAGTCTCTTTGGCATTTTACTCAGTTTTATAAAAAGCTTTTAAAAGTCTTTAAACCACTGGCTGTATTAATACCAAGAAAACAGAGAAGAGCCCTCCTAGGCAATGCATGCCTACCTGATTTGCTGTATCTGCTGAACTCCTGCTTAGAGAACATAGCTCTGCCCCCTGCTCATTGCAGGAGTAGGCAAAGAGAGAAACTGTATTTTTAATCAAAGCTGCTTTTGTTTTTGCAGAGTATCAATCAATTCAGGCTGTTCAGGCCTCCATGATCCTATCTACTATTTTCTGTTGTGTGGCATTTCTGGTTTTCATTCTTCAGCTCTTCCGTCTAAAGCAAGGAGAAAGATTTGTGTTAACCTCTATCATCCAGCTCCTGTCATGTGAGTGATTTTTCAACGCTTGTGACTTTAATGATGCTTACATGAAAGTAGGAAAGGGAAGGGGAAAAAGGCTTTAGAAAGAATGAGCTGCATGAGAAAGTTGTAGGGCTCTGGAGGTCAGAGCTTGTCCTGCATATTTGTTTAAATATGGAACTGCTCCCTTCTGTACTCTTTAGTCAGTTAAAATATAGATAACATCACAGCTCAGTAGTAAAATCATTTAAACTTTGAAGGGAAAAAAATTTAAGATTCTGAACATCTTGATCAAATTAAATAACTCTGCAATTGTTACAGGCAGGTACTTCCTTATTTTTTTGTTAGTCTTTAAAACTATCCAGATGTTTAGAATCATTTTGTATTTATTGCAAATGACATGAATACACAACAGCACTTCAAATTTAGTCCCTGCCAAAGAAACTGAAAACATGTCCTGCAATGCTCCCAGTTTAGTCTGAGAATGGAAAATAAGTGTTTGCAAAAAAGGACATTGGTGGAAGTCAGTGAATAGTTATTATGCATATTGATATTATCCAAGGTTACTAAACTTTGCTGTTTTCTTTCTCCTACAGGTCTGTGTGTTATGATTGCAGCTTCCATTTATACAGATAGGCATGAAGAACTGCACAAGAGCAATGAATATATCATTGAAGTTTCTAAAGGCCAATATGGCTATTCCTTCGTCTTAGCCTGGATTGCATTTGCCTTTACTCTGATCAGTGGCATTATGTACCTAGTATTAAGGAAGCGTAAATAATGTCAGCAGCTAGTTATTTCTGTCACTACAGTACAAAACCAAGTTCCAATAACCATTTTGTATATAATCATTTACATGGTTTTGTAGTAAAGGTATTGTTTCTCTAAAAATGTACTGTGTTCTTGATATAAAACAGAATACAAAAAAATGGCAGGTTTAACGGAACGCCTGGCACCTGCAGCTCAGAGGTCTGAGCAAGACAGAGCCAAGTGTTGTTTTTTTTTTGAAAATTTTTTTTTAAGTTCATCGTCATCAATGGTTTTCCCTTTACTAGGCATTAACAATCTGTTCCTGGCCTCTGACAGATTATAAATAAAGCCTCTGCAAATTAATTTGTAAGCAATATGCTAGCCATATTCCTAGCCCAGATCTAGCCCTTTGGGTTGGGATAAATATAGGGGGAGTCAAAAGTGAGGCCAAGATCACAGTGTAAAAGCAAACAATTACAAAAGCCCAAAGCTGCAATCAGCATGCCTGTTCTAGCAGAGGACTAGTGTTCTGCTATTTATAATGTGCAGTAAGTGTCATCAAGCTTTTATTAAAACCACTTGCTTTGCAAAAGTAAACAACTCCTTTTTGTACTCCAGCAAATGATTCTCTTGATTCTCCTTCACATTTAATTTAAGCATACAGAGCCTTTGGCAGGAGAATTTACCAGCAAATGCGGTGTACAACTTGGTACTGGAATAATCTATGCAGTAAAAGATACCCCACTCAATTCCTATATCCCTTTATTTTTGCAGTGTGAAAAAAAAAAAAGTGTTACCTTATCTAGATCTGCAAATATCTAAGCAAATTAGTGATCAAACAATACCAAATTTAGTTTTTTGTTGTTGTTGTTTCTTGACAGACAAACTCTACATGTTTATTGCACTGGGCTCTGGTTAGATAGTAATTTCCTGGCTAATATATCATTTACAGAAGCCTTCCCTGAGTCTGCCTACTAGGAAATTGGCCTTTACAATTTTAATTCTAAATTCCTTTGTGGATTTTACTTGAACTAAATACTTCTACTAAAGAAATTGGTGTAGTTATTATGCTTATGAGTTCCAGGATAGTTTTTCAAAATAAAATGACTGGGTGATTTTTACTTCCCAATAACTTTGTGAGAGAAATCTCTACTGTAATACCAGGCTTAACTATTCGGTAGTGTAATACTAGCTTTGGCTGATGGTGTTTTCAGAGTTTGGAGACCAATGTGGAGAATGAATGAAGTGGCTTTTTCTGGTTAGTCACAGCTTTGATGTTTAAATACAGGTTTGACTTTGTAAAAGCACTAACCATGTATTTATTTCAGTATATTCTCTACAGCTAGCCCAATACATAGGCAATAAAAAGTAAATAGGTTTTAAATGAGGTTTTATACTTAATATAGAATAAATTTGTTATTACAAAATAGTGTAGCTCTACTGAAGTTGATAACTTACACATCAGCTGATGGTCTGACCCATTCCTGCAGATGATTCATCCTTGATTTCTCATAAAGTGAAAGTTCAGGTACATGACTGTATCGGAGCTGTCTCCAACATGATTAATCGGCCACATTGTTCCATCTCAATTCCTTGAACATCCTAAAATGCTTTGACATGTAATACTTATCTTAGGAAGCAAAGAAAGCCCAACAAGACTAGTAGGAAATTAGACAAGCAAGCAGAACAGCAAACTAAAAGTAATAATAATGGTAGCTTAAAAAAAAAAAGCAATGAATCGGTCTGGGCAAAATGCATTCTCACCAGTCTAGCATGACACTAGTATTTTGTCAGTTTTTTTTCTCTCAGTGGGAACACTGAATTTCAAGCATTACTACTACCCTACTTCTCAAAAAAGTGTTTCTACAGTTTGCTGAATGCATTTGAGATTCAAAACCTGAATTTTGCTAGCAAGCAGAATTTGTTTTAAATAAACAGATGCAGGTTTAAGGCTAAAAGTAGATAGAGTATAAGCTAGGCATTTTGCTAGTATTATTCAAACATGAAATAGAGCAAAATTCTAAAGCAAATATGGATTAAAACTTTTATATCTAGAATATAGTCCTATAAAATTGTAAGTAAAGCTGTTATCACACTGACTTGAAGAGACGCTTCTTCAGTTTCTTGCCTTGATAATGCTTAGGTCATTTATAGAGCACATATTTAAAATGAAGATGTATATATACATGAACTCAGCTTACTTTCACAGTAAAAGCTCTGTCCTTTTAGTTAGACGTGAAAAGCACACGCACTGCAGCATACAAACAGTAGCATATACATGATGCCTCATAGAACAGATGTGAATGTTCCAAGTACCAAGAAAACAAATGTCAAAAACTTTGAACTAGAGTTTTAACAGGACAAACATATTTTAGAATATTCTTTCTACCCGATATGCCTTTAAAATATACCATTTTCTATGCTCTATATATTCTGAAACTGTACATGAAAATAAAATTAAAACAAATTCTTGTACTGTAATAGCAAGCTCAATACATTTAGCAGTTTGACCTTGTCTTTAAGCTTGGGATATATTTACACGATGTTGGATGAGAAATAGTTGAGTATTTGTGTGAACAGGTAAAATTAAATTCTTCCTGCCTGTACTAGAACCACAAGCTGGTTATTTTTGTCCTTTGTTGAAGACCTTTCAGGGTAAGCAGAGAAAATATTAGTGTATTGAACATGTCAGTGCATGGTCCCACAAGAACAGCTATTGAATAATGCAAGATCCACACATTCTGTGATAGGAAGATGACTTGTGAAGTCTCTTTTCCTCATTTGCAGAAACAGCAGTGCATTTAAGATTATTTTGAGTGCCTTGACCATGTGGAAAATGTTAGAAACAAGCCAGTGACTTCTGTATCTGCTCTAGTCCAAGCTTCAGATTGCACTTAAATGACAGAAGTACAGATGGGTTTCTATAGATTGTTCTAAAGCCCCGCCACAACAACTCCCCAGAAACAATTTCCCAAACCTCATAAAACTTCTGTCTTCTAATCATAGTGAACAAAAGGGAAAAGTCCAAACTATTAGAGTATTAGCTAGCAGCTGTGAATCCATCTTGACATTTTTTTGCCCCACAAGACTCGAAACTCACTGCAAGTAAGAATACAGTATTTAATACTGGAACAATAGTAGACCAGTTGATGAGGTAGTCTGGGTTTACTAGAGAGTTCTTTAAGGAGTTATAGATTGTGTACCACAAAATGATCTGTAATGTCCACGTATATCTTTTGATTGAATGGCACAAGTAGAACTTCTTTGGGATGATAACCTGTGATAAACAGCAAGCCACTGGAAGTTGCAAAGCCCTTGTTTTGCCTGTTTTTCTTCCGACTTGATGCAGAACTGCTATTGAGGTTTTCACGGAGCAGACACAAATTATAACTATGTAGGGGAGCACACTTTGGATCAATTTCCATAAGGGTCCATGACAGCAGTTCCCTTTGGATTTTGCACATAGGTCTCTTTTAGTTTCAGGCTTCTGAGGAGGAGCAGTTTTGAAGTTTTCAGCAGGCTCTGGAAAAGGAGGGATCGTTGGCAGTGGAGGAAGATGTGGAAACTGCTTGAAAGTCTAGGCACCAAGACAAAAGCAGTTGTTATCTAAACAATAAAAAGCCCAAAGCACTGCTTTTTATTCATACAAACTTACCTTCATGTAAATACATAAACTTCTGAATTGTTACTGTCTGTATAGTTTCCAAGCTAACAGAAGTGTCAGAGATTATCTCATGTTTATGTATTAACATTCAGCATATTGCTGACATTTGGTTTCTATCTGTCCAGTAGGTTTTTGCCTAAAGTAGAAAATACTCCTTGCACACTTGTAATAACAACTAAGAAAAACTTACGTGGTATTGAAGGGAGTGCATTACATCTGGAGGGATATTTGTTTACTTTGGATCATTACTGAACTAACTGAATTTCCAGACTTTTCTTTTTCTTAATAAATTTAGCAAAAAAACCCACAAAACTGTGCATGCACTTAGTTGCTTAGCTTTAAACCAGGTGTACATTGCATGTATGAGTAAAACAGCAGGTGCTGTCACAAAAGCAATCTACTATTATCATTTTCAACACATATGAAACAATCCTGATGATGCCTGGACTGTATCATGCAGTGCAGATGCCGGTCTATTTTACTGCTGCTGCTTGGAGAAGAAAGCTCATGTTTTATTTCTATTCCAAAAGGAACCAAACCAAACCAAACCAACAAACAAACAAACCAACAAACAAACAAACACCACCACCACCAAAAAGGTGAAACTGTACTTTTAAGATTCAACTCAGCAAATTTAAATCAAAATCAAATACCAAAAAAAAAAAAAAAAAAAAAGCAGTTGTGTTGCTGTTGTAAACTTAACTAAATAGCTGCTAAGCTTCCGAAAACTTCATTCAAACCAAATATGCACACATTAATACAAAGGAAAAAGTAGGAATATAATGCATGTGTTCACTGCTTCACAGGTTCAACCATCTTAATATATTATCAGGAAGAAGTAAAAAAGGTGCTATATTCTCTTTTTCTTGTCTTTTTTTTTTTTTTTACAATATTACTTTAGACAGTTTTATTTAACTGTTAGCAACAAAATGTTTTTGTTCACAGAGTAAAAATTTAAATCCTGTTAGCAACTAATGTTTTAACACATTTTTAGTATGACAAATTAGGAGGCGGAGGAGGAAGCAGACCAGAGGGAAAGATGGCTGGGACAAGCTCGGGGTTAGGGGTTCGCGGGCTGTGTGGGTGCCTGCTGGCCTGACTTTCCCGCCCACGCGTGGCCAAGGGCTCGCTGTCCCGTCAGCGTTCCGCGGGCGCCCCCTCGTGGCCACCGGGCAGCCCGCGCCTTCCAAGCCGCCTTTAACCACCGCTCCTCCCCACCTGACCACGTCTTTAAGAAGGCTAACTTTCCATCCGGTTCTAAGGCATACTGCACTATGCAAATCCGCAACCAATGTCGTACTGAGCTTGAGTAAAAGAGCAGCTCGTGTGATCTTCGTTCTCTCAGCTTTAGGAGCCCTTAACTGAGGTACGCTGGCTTTGAATTCCATTTGTTTGATAAAGATTTCTGATCTTTTTCCTCTTTGGCTTGCAAATAAGATGCAAGCTTCAAGTATTATTTTTCTAACCCAATACACTGTTATAAGACAGCTTTAATATATGAAGTAAGGATTTTAACAATGATTTTTCTCCACATGTTGTGAGTTTTTCCCTGTTGTGAAAAGTGTTAATTCCTGGCTAAGACTGCTACCTTTACAAACCAGCCTGCCAAGCAAAAACTTCTTCAAACTGGAAGACTGCTTAGTCTTAGCTAATGATAATCTAGCTGGACTAAGCTGTAAGTGAAGCAGAATGAGTCCATCCTGAATCCTTGTAACCACTGATTTTCATCTTCCAGTCTTACAGACACTAGATGGATACTACTTCATCCCATACAGAATTAACTGCAAGTTTCTTCCACCAGCAAAACAGTTTTCAAATTGTTCTCAAAGCTATAGACCTGTTATCAAAACTGTGAAACCAACTGAGTGCCATGATACGGATGTGACAGTTTTTAAAAATGGTAATTAACTTCAAGTAATATAGCAATTCTCAAATGGATCTAATAACACATTTGTTCAGATTTTTTCACTTCACTGGCTTTAAAAATTATTCTAATCAGAGGTGTGGTCAGTAGTGATTACAAAGAACCAGGACTCAATTTAAAATTAGCACAAAACAAAACCACTAAAAAGTAGGCCTAGCTTCACCAGAAGTACTTATTTCATACACACTCATAGCAAGAATGAGAATCAGTTCCTATCATGCTGAGAATGTCTGCACTTAGCTGGATGAAGAACAAGAGTCCCTTTTGTTTATACTCAACATTATCCTTTCCAATGAGATGGTGTGACTAATTTTATTACCAAGCAGTTTACAAGACTTCAGTGCAGCAGCTTGTTTTAGTGACAAAGTACAACTATGATAACTTTTCCTGGTAGGAGCAGGGGTTGTGAGAGCAATAGATGGGATCTGTAGCCAGTAAGCAGACATCCCTTATAAATACTGCTTTTGATTTCCAAAAAACATTTGCTGTTATCATGGAGATATGCAAAGGCAGCTGCTACTACAAGAGTGCTTTTCTTTTGAGAAATGCATACGGTTTTCTAATTCCACAGGATTATCTTCTCCTTAAAGTTACCTAAATTAAAAAAATTCATAGCTATACCTCAGACATTAAGTTTAGGGAGATTTTGAAAAGTAAATTAAAATATTTCTTTCTTTTACCTTTGCTACAATTGTGGTTTTCTTCTTTTATTAGATCAATCATTTTGAGTTTTCCTTCCTTCATTTCACTCTGATAAAACAATACAGGATTTCACTAGAATGGTTCTCTTTCAGTTTAAATATCAAGTATCTACAAGACTACTTAACAGTTTGCAGAATGGAATTCTATCTGTTAGCTTAGATTTCTTACAACAAAGCAGGAAAATTCTTGTAAAAATGTGAAGTTGTAGAGTCAGGCATAGTATATACCCAGAAATTCAAGCAAATAAAAACAATACTTGATGGTTAACAATAAAATATTTAGAAAGTCATTTAATTGTTTGAGGACACTTTCAAGTACAACAGGATGCAGTACTAAATACACCAATAATAATTATATTGGTCCTAGCGCTTTAACAGCTAAATTGTACCTTTTTATGTTCTTTGATATTCTAGTTACTCAAGTGATCAACTTAATTAACCATTAAACACTGTGTGTTTTTACAGCAGCACGTACAAATTTAGACCAATACAGTTTTGTCTACTCCCCCCTCCCAGAGGAAGAAAAACCACAGCTAACTTGTTCCCATTGACCAAGCTGCCATCCCCTGTATAATTTCCCTGACTTAATACACTGGTAAAAAAGAGGTTACTAAACAAACTTCAGTCCCATCATGATCTCTGGATTTCTCTGAGGACATATAGATTACCAGGGTAAGAGACATGCTCCTCAGGACTTGGATTTTTGCAATTGTCTATGATTGTTTTCTCAAAGCAATCAAAAATTCAAAGATGGACAAGACTCAGACCCAACACTGCCGAAAAAGCATTTTGAACGCAGACTAAAACAAAAATGTCTTTTCAAATGGGAAAGCATCAGCTTAGGCTTGTTTAAGGGATCAAAAACCAAGTCAGACTAAGCTGTCAATGCTGGGAGAGACAGACCTGTTTATTTGTTTTTGTTTCCTTGAAGTATTCATGTTCTATCCCAAATGAAACTGAATAAGTACATACAAAGCTAACAGAGTTCGAGACTGACCAACATCTTCCTCTCATTTGCTCAGCTTTCTGTGCCTGCAACCTAATTGTTTCTGTAGTTTTTCATGCATTACAATCATCCAGGAGACAAGGTTTCCATTTCCAAAGGGAAAAGCAGCATCGCATTTCTTCATCACTCTTCACATCATTCTTTTCCCTGTAAGTTCACCTTGAAGAAGGTGATAGAATTGTACAAGCAAGGGGTATTGCGGTCCCCATTCTTACATTTGGTGTTCATAAGTTTGCCCCAAATCTAAGCACCTATAATACTAACTCAAAAGCCATGATACTGAAGCTGTCTATGCACCATCAACTACAATAGTATTTTTTTCAAAGAAAACAAAAAAATATTCTTAGTTTATTGTTTTTACCTGAACTGTTCCTGTCACTTCTGCTTGTGTAGATATTTGGTTATGTAGAATCACTGTAATGTAATTTTCCACAGAAGTTTAAAACATGCAAATGTGTTTTATCTATGTCTTAATTTACACTGTGACAAGAATCCTTTTTAAACCTTGTCAGAGCAGCAGAATATTACCAGTCCCCACTCCCAAAACACATGGGACAATAGCCTCATGGAAATGACAGACTTGCCGAGAATGCTCAGTGTTGCCTCTGAACAGCAACTATCTAGCAAATCAACTCCACCTGCCCAGACCATCTTAGAGGGGTTCTAAATAGAAAAGACATCTCTGTAGGGAAGCAACATGAGAAAATTTGCATTCTGAGGATGCTATTCAAGATTTTGTGGGCTAACATTTTTCTAGAAGTTTTTCCTCTCAGTAAATTTGTCCAATTGTAACGAATGGTTATTGTGTATTAATCTTTATTAAAGGGTGATATTTATTTCCTTTAAGAAGCAATTGCTATCAGAATGAGGGAGAGGCTGCTCAGAATTCTCACTTTATCACCACATTGTTTATATGACAGACTCAAGCTTGGTAAAAAAAAAAAAAAGTTTGTACTGCTCTGAAACATCTATTAAGTTATACCAACTTGTTACAAAGGGAATTAAATTAACTAAGCTATTCCCCAAAAATAATGTTGTAGTAGTTAGCGTGTTAGATATATAAAAGTTTTCATTAGTGTCCCCTCATACAAGACTTCCAATTGTTTTAATTTACAGATTTTTAAAATAATGCAAGTCTGCTGATGGACATCATCATACAGTGAAATCATGCTAATGTAACTTAAAAAAAAAAACTGGCATGCCTATAAATATTTCAGAATCACAACTGTAATTCAATGACATTTTAAAAGAAAAAAAAGCAATATGCTAGATGCATTTTGTATATTCTGTAGTATACGCATTAGCATTCATGGATTCAACATTAAATTTCAATACCTGAATTATCTGTAGTTGCTGAATTTTGTCTTTCTGCAGAGAACAATATGACTTCATCAGCACTAATAAAACAAAACAAAAATTTAATAGTGGAATATGCTATGAATCAGGAGCATTCATATTCTAGACATCTTTTATAGACATAAATATTTATAAAAAATAGATATATGAAGGTACATTTTGTTATCTCAGATTCAGGGTCACTTAATAGTCAAAAATATCAGTAGATGCCCTTAGGCATATCGAAATGCATACCTGCTAATATGTCAGTTTTATAGTGTGGATAACAAAGCAAATTCCTGCAGAATTTATATTATTTTTATTTTTTCATATAATATATATACATATACATACAGATATGTAATATATATAGTATATAAATATATAATAATATATTATTGTTTTTTATTATTATTGATATTTTTAATGGCTAAGCTAACCCAGTTGATCTGAGGTGTAAAACATCTGTCTAAGATGGACTGGAAACATATTATATGTAATTCTACCGAGAGAAAAAGATAACTAAGAGGATATCTGTTTTACATTTGCACTGCCCATACTGTGGTACACTTTATCTAGGACTTCCTGATGACAACCATCACCTGAACTGACATCAAATCAGCAGGGCAGAGCTACTGTGTAAACAGGTTCTGCACATACAGATATTATATTCGTAGAGGAAATTTAAAATTTTACTGTATCTGTTTTGACCAAAAGAACAGCAATTTAACACAATAGACTCGGAAGACTTCCCAAAAAGAAACAAGGGAATCCTAGCCACATTTTGTGACAGTTAAACCACACAGATATCAGCTCTTTCCTCTAGATACTCTGTTGTTGATTACTAGTTACAATCAAGAAAATGATAACCAAACTGGTCAAGCTGTGTCAAATTAGTGTTTGGATCTTATTCATCTTCGATTATGAATGATCAAATCCCCTTTCTGATTTTATTTTATCAATAAGCAAAGATTAATTTGGTTATTCAGAAAGTAAAAAAAAAAATTAATACATTTTTCTGTAAAATAAAACTTGAAGTGAACATACTGAAAAATAAAACTGATTACTACCTTTCAGAACAAAATAAGGAATCTTATGCATTCTTTGAGCAATGTAAGTTTGAGATCACAGGGAAACCCCCGGGCTGAAGATGTAAAGCTGGTGTCAGTCATGCAAATGCACTAGCAGATCTTGTGGTGTCCTGTGCTAAAGAATTTCACCCAGTACCTGGACACACAGGCCACACTGTCATGTTTTCCCAGACACATATCACTCAGTTGCATGGTCATAAATCACTGTTTTTTGCAAACAGCAGCCAAATAACTGGCAAGTTTTATGTGATAATACATACTATCCCTCCTATTCATAATTCTTACTAAACCTCTTGCATGCCTGCCGATTGTTATGAGACCTGTGAAGAGGGTACAGTGACCACAAACATTCAGAATAACTTGAAACATGCATGACAATGGAGCATTAAACTAAAAATTGCAGGTGTACTGTGGTCACAAACAAGATCCCATACTATTCCAGTCACAGAGAACACAATGGATCTATTGCCAGATTAAATAAAGCAGCAAAACAACATCAGGTAGCAGGTAAGTGGCTTCTTCACAAGCTTGAAAGCCAAATTCCAGCTATAAAAGGATTCCTGCAACTTGCACAGTGTTTTTTCAGTACCCGACTTGCTTGTGCATTTTTTCCTTTAATAATAACATACTTTTTTCCAAATCGCAGAAATGCAGTGGATGAATGCTAGTAAAATCCAGGGACTGAAAAATCCAAGGAAGACTGATTTGCGTTTGCTTACAAAATGTCCTCAGGAAAGAAGTTATCTGTCATTACCTGTCTCTCACTTTTTACAGTATTAATAATCTTTATTTTTCATTATCTTGCAGCTATTTACTTATAGGATCACAACAGTAATTACAGGTCTGATCAAATCTTTCTTGGTACTAGTAAGTGGAAAATATAAGAAAAAGAGGGCAGTACATAAAATATCTGTTTAAGAAAAGATAACTGACTCTATGCACACAAATAACGCTAATTTGTTTTTGTCTATATTGAGTCCAAAGTAAGTTACTATTTTCTTACTAGCTGGTGCAGAAAAATCCCACCGGGTAACAAGGAAAGGAAAGAAAATAAAAAGAGGATATCTGGTCTCCAATGTCTGCACCACAGGGATCTGGATATAACACAGAAGGAAGTCCCTGCAAGTGGTGGATGGGGAGTACTGCTCCAGAGCTGACACTCAAATGTGCAACCAGCTCCAGAGAATTGGTACAAACTTTAGTCTCAGTCTCACGACAGACATAAACCCAAACTCTTTGCCAGCTGTGTGACGGAGCATCTGAAGATCTCTTCTTGTTTTCCCTGCACATGCTCATGGCTTCAAACAGAGGACTGGGGGTGAGTTTTTGCAGGTTGTGCACAACATACATATGCAAAGTATTGATAACCGGTGGAATGCTGACATGAACATCACGATAAAATACTTTAGGGAACTACTTATAATAAAAAAATGCCATTTTGAATTCCTTTTAATGTTATTTAATATATACTAACATAAAATTTCATAATAAATAGATGTATTTCTCTGGATTTTGGATTTCTCTCATTCTAGAAGTGTGTTAAACATGGAAATAAGATTTGTGATGTTCATTGGTTTTTTTTCTAAACATTTTTTTATTAAAAAGTTACCTGGAAGATTTTCCTTCCATGACCACTGAAATACCTTTACAGAGACAATATTCCTGACATTCAATAAGAAGTCACTGCCCTAACAGACCTACTTTTCTTGAAGCACTTTAAGAACTGATGATCTAGCTTCAGCTGCAATGGATAAATTGGATACCAGGAACAGCACTGGACACCCAACAACAATCGAGTTTACATCCAATTATTAAACAAAATTTAACTGTCAATAATAATAATAAAAAGTAAAAAGAAAAAAAAACAGTATTTATTTTTTAAAGAGAAAGTAAATTTCATCATAAATACTTTGAAGCAATGTAAGGACATTAACTACATTTCATTATTCAAATCTAAATATGTACCTTCTATATTCTGAAACATATGCTGAAGTGAAACCAGTATGAGATGACAACAAAAATGTATTTAAGGAACTTCTCGGTGTATTTATGCTATTAGGAAAGAAAGCAGAGTGTCCAAGCTGGTTTAGTACCACGTTTTGATAGTCTGCACCTGGAAGCATTGTCTGATGAAAGAGAAAACAAATACTCTATTGTCATAAAACGTACACTATAAACTTGATCATATTTGTAGTGCAAAAGTAATCAAGATGTACTTAAACACAACAACAAACCAAAAATTACCTGAAGTCCATAGTAATATAAAAGAAAGCTAAAAAATAACCTGAACCTCAATTTGGTTAAAGCCACCCTTATTTATTTAAAATTTTTAAAATAAGCATCTTAGCCTATTTTAGGCTTTCTGTTTAAAGTTTTTGGGCAGAAACCAAGAAAATATACAGCAAGTTTGGTAAAACATGTGAAAGCCTTTAACGAAAAGACAAGACTGTATGTTTGTCACATGCAATTCTTGTTATAATTTTAGATGTGAAAGACCAAAAGACTTAGACTCTTAGCTTCTTTTAAACAAACATATTCCTATAAAAGTGAGATTTGTCATGAAATATATATTCAGCACGGAACAGGAGGCTGGCAGTTTGCAGAACTCGTTCTGCCATAAAATTAGCCAAAAGAATTACAACACAACAAAATATGATCATGCTGAACATGAGGAATTCCTGTTCTTCGTAAGACTCAGATATCCCCACAAAAAAAGATGTTTTGTAAGCTTATTTTAGTATTAATGTATCAATACCTCCTATGAAAAGTACTCATCATTAATAGCTATGTTGCTAACACTTTCATTTATTATATTTTCAATTTCATTGCCTAAAAAGTTAGTTTTCAACTTGCAGTTCCTGGCCACTATGCAACTGGTGGATTATAACCAAGTGGCTGATTAAAGGTAACTCAAAGGGGCAAGTATGCTGCAAGTAGCTTTAACTTTGTAATAAAGAAGTCTGACCCTTTGCTACAAAAATTCCAGTGGCTCTCCAGCACAACAGCAGCAAAGCAAAAGCTGTCAACACATGTAGCACCTATGCTGTTTTGAGTGATGGCTGAAAAGAAATATACTGTAATCAACCGAATATAAACGAATCCTCAAAAGATCAACTTAAGAACTCTGCACAGATTTTTTCCATTCTTAATGCAAGTGACAGCAATGTAGCTGTCACTGTAAACATCCACAGTTATCTATTAGTTTACAACTAGGCATTGATGCCCATATTAGCATATGCATCTGCATCATACCTGATGAATGGCTATTTTTGACAACATTTCCTCCCGAAATACTATCACAGCATTAATACGTCTCTCAAGTTTTGATATTTTCTTCTGCAACAGAAAAGAAACACCATATTACTTCAAGGGTTCACCTGAAATAAGGAAGTTACATATTATTATCATATGGGGATTAGACAGTGAAACAAGTGCAATGAACAAAGGCTGAGAATAAAGCTATTATTAACTTATCTTTATGTCACACAAGATGAAATGATTGCATACTTTTAGAGTCTTCTTTCTCTAAGGTAGCATAACAGTCATATGCGATACAAGCAAAACATTCACAGTTATCCAACGAAACTTACTAGGAATGTCATAGCTATTTCTCCATGGTTTTTTTCACATTGTGCTTGTTCAACTCTTCTATTTAAACTTTCTAGTTTTTGATTAAAGAAGTCATTATTTAAAATATCCATCCGTTCATGAATCATAAGTCTGATCTATAATAATAAAAAAAGCTGTATTTCAAATCTAAAAATCCTTCAATATTGAAATGAATATATAAATACAGTGTTATATTTAAAATTTAACAAAGTTGCTCTCTTTCTCCTCCAGATATCCTCCCGCATTTGTCAGTCTTTCCTCTCCAGTTCCAATGCAGAGAGGAGAAGCTTTGTCCTAGTAGAAACTGGTGTCAAGTGGAGGACTAAGCCAGTATCTCTTAAATTCCCCTTCTCCCAAGGATTTCTGGCATCTAATTGAAGAATTCAGCAGCACCTCCATTCTCTCCCTACTATTTTTTCTTTTTTTGTATAAACACAACTATTTCTTTCAGATCCTGCTGATTGCCTGTACTTTTCCTTCACCTTTTCCTTTTGTAAACTTTTCGCCCAAGTCTGGTTGCTCATCCCCTCCTACCAGCACCAAAAGCCACTTAAGCTCTGTATCCACAGCCCCTCAGTACTTCCCTTCCCCTTTTCTACCCAGTCTTGAGCACGTTTTCCCCTTAACAAAAATCTCATTCTTTTATCTTCAGATTGACCAGGAGAGGCAGCAGGCATGGCCTCGCCCCCTCCCCTCCCCAAGGGGGGCTGCTGCAGGTCTCCCTGCAGCACAGCACAGCACAGCTCAGCCTCCTCCGGGCTCTTTCCCGTGCCCAGTGGCCAAGACCACGCTTGCTGCGCCATAGGCGGGCTTTCCTCAGGGACTCTCCCCACCAGCTGAAGTGGCTGTGCTGTGCTTTCCATCATGGAGCCCCTTTGGAGCACACCATCCTCATTCTAAGTCTCAAGAAGAAATATTCAGTTAGAAGTCAGAAGGAGCTAAAGGAGATTTTTCAGGTGTTCTCCACAAATGGAGAAGGAAATCATTATTCCTTTCCTATTTCTATCTTCTGGAAAGAAGATAAGTCTGCTTTGTCTAAAGGCAATTATGAAATGCAGGAGCAAACCTAAAGTTTGATACACTTTCATGAAGTTATACCAAGATCCACTCACAAAGAAAATGTTACTTATATATGAATGCATCCAATTCTTGCGTATCTTTGGTGAAATTTTGCCTTACATAGCAATCAAAAATATTTTAAATTTCAGATAAATAGAGAATCCATTCAAAATAACTTTTGTATGCTCTCTCCAAACACCCATTTGATTCTCCCTAGAAAGACAGTTACCAACATTCCTAAAGTCTTTAGTCCTCCCCACAAATACACTTTAAGCTATAAACATTAATGAATCTGTTTTAAAATACACACAAAACAAGACTTGAAACATTCAAAGCACTGCAAATTACCTTTTCCAAAAGATTTTCTTCCTTTTTTGACACTGTACAAATATTTTTTTTTATGATTTCATTGGAAGTTTTCATGCATTTACACTGGCTATTTTCCTTGCTTCCTGAGCTTACCCTCTTCCTTCGAGTGCTCTCTGAGGAGGAAAAAAAAAAAAAAAAAAAAAAAAAAAAAAAAAAAAAAAAAAAAGAAGAAGAAGAAGAAGAAAAGCCTACATCAGCCTTTAAAGCCTCCTTCTACATTACAATATCAAGAATCACAACTCTGGGTGGTGGACAGAGGAACTGTATCATTCAAATCACCTGATGTGCCTCCTTAAATATGCTGCAGCCGTTGGAACTAGAAGTGGGACATAGTATTTTGTGCAAAAAGGAACAGAAACCAGAAACTCAGGCAAAAGTGTGAAATGAAGGAGGAGGAGGTGGCAGCAGCAGCAGATGACAATGACAACAACAGAAACAGGTTGCTGCTATTAACTTTCTCACTACTAAACTTTATCAGAGATACCTACCGAGATCTCTGTTACCCCCTTCCTTTTTTTTTTCCAGTGACAACAACATGCTTTCTACCTTCATGAGACAAGCAAATAAAAGAAAACAACGTTTTTCTTTTGCTGAAATAGCAAGATATGCCTGCAGGCTTTTCCTACCTTATTTTGGGTTAGTGCCTCTCAACTCTCCGTTACTAAGAGCTTTCTGACATATCATGGAAAGCCTTCCCCTGGGAATAGGGATCCTTCAAGGCTTATCAGCTGAGAAGCCAGCTTCTGAGGCATGTCAGAACCATCATCTTTCTTATTATCAGCAAATAAACTCTCTTCCTACCCTTCTTTCTCCAAACCACATTCAAATGAAAAAATGAGATATAGCAAATGATTCTTTAGGGGTTTCAATGAGGTATTACTTTGTAGTCAAGGAAGAGTTTTGCATGTGCGATTTAAGGATTCTACTTACCTTGCCAAAAGAACTGTTCCTGCCTTACTACTTGGCCATGCTCTACATAAATTTAACAAGTCTTTTTGACCATACAACAGGTGTTCTGCATCACACCCAAGCAGAAACAAATCCAGAGAACAGAGTATTTCTGTTTTACTCCACTGACCATCGCTCAAGCAGCAGCAGTGGCAGTAGAGGCACACATTGAAGTAACTGACAGGGCTGGAAGACGAACTCCCTACCCCAAACAATGTAAAAGCCAATAAGCTGAAAACGAATAGGTTAGTAAGGCCATTAGCCTCCAGAACGTCTGAATATCTGATCATTTAGAAATGTAACTAAACTACCATCACAATGCTAAGGGTGAAAAACTTGAAGCTGTCTTTTTCTAAATAGAGTATTGAGGTTGAGAGTGCTATTAAGCAAACACAATCAAAACAAGGTAATTAGGACTGCATATAATGAATATGTTTCAAACTGAAAACATAACTTAATTAGCCACCTATACTTTGATTTTCTATCAATAGTAATTGAGTAAGTACTCAGAAATAGAACTGTGTAACTATAAAGTTTGCAGTCTGTTCCATTCTAGTAGGTTTCCCCTCAAAGCAAGCCTACAGTTTTTGTATCAATGAAATGTGAAATACTGCGCACAGTACAAAATGCTACAAGGTAATTCATGAGCATTTCAAAGATTCAAGAGAAAATATTCTTAATTTATAAACTGCTAATTAAAATGTATGACAATTAAAATAGCAGTTATTTATTTCAACTCAAAATCCACCTGGGTTTGCAGTATGAGTGCTGATTTTAGCTCTTATTGAAAGCTGTACTGTATTTTTGAAGTGTGATTTTCTTAAGACAAAGAAAAGTTAAACAAAGCAAAAGAAGAGCTTAATTCTCCAGGGCATCAGATGGTTTGCAATTGCTTCCTTCTTCCTTACTCCAAAAAGACCAAGAAAACCTCACCTGTTCTACCTCTAACAGCTAGGCTTGTATAATTGTCTTTTACAGTAATATTTACTTTTTCATTGTCACTTATTCTAGGCAGTTTGCAGAGGGAAAACTCATCCGAACAAGACAGGAGAGAGTCTCTACTTGTAAGCCTGAACAAGAGAATGAGCCTTCCTCCTGCTTGTAACTGTCCAGGAACTTGGCAGTTCCCACACATCCTACGAGGACACCATTATTTCAGCTAGGCATAAATCATGCTCACTTTTTAAACATTTACCCTAGTTAGGAGGTAGAGATTTGTGTAAGCTAGAGCATCTGTAGGAATCAATTTTAACAAGAACTCTCCGGGGGAGAGAAATGAGTGAAGGTGTATTTAGGTGTTTTGGTTTGCAGCACCTGCCTTTTTGTTCTTCCCTGAAATATTTGTTTTTTATCCTAATGGCAAATGAAATAAACTCTTCAGTGATCATTTTCTAATAATATGTATTTTAATACCAAGTTTTACAGACATGTTATCATAAGAATCATAAGAAGAATCAAAATTAGTTGTATCTGGACAAAAATAAGGAACTAGCAATTATTCCAAATTTAATGTTACTAGTCAAGCTTTTTTTAGATCAACTATTAACCTTTTTGAAAGAGTCTAAAGTCATCATCTGCATATTTGTAAAGAGGTGTTTTGCTCATATCTATTCCCTTATATATATATATATATACACACACACAGTATTGCTGAAGCATAAATTAGAAACCAAGCTAACAGCCATTTGCAATACAAAATAAAAGCAAAGTTGAGAAAACTGCTTTGTTTTTGCCTCAAACCTCCAAACTAATCTGTAACCATTTCATTCACTCCTCAGTCGTTTCAGATTTGCTTTGATGTATCTTATGCAAAGAACACTCGTATGTCCAGCTCTGAGGGCTTATGAGAAGGATGCTACAAGTAGATGACCTCCTGAGGCCATTCCAACGTGAACTGTTCTATGATTCTATAGAGGTTCTATATGCTTAAGTCCTATTCTATACAGTTGATGTCCATCCACACTGTTTAGAGCAGGCCTGTGAAGAAACTATTATGTGTTCAACACGAACAATTCAAAGCAAATCAGGGTTTGGGAATGGGAGTGAAGAAAGACAAGCCAAACCGACCACGTTAACACAGTTTTTCCACAACTGCAGCGAACACCGCAGGTTTCAGCCAGTCACCCTCCCCAGCCGCCTCCTGCCTGCACTCCTTTGCCTGTTTCCTTTCTGCTACGCAGCCAGCAACATTTTACTGAAATTATCTGGTCAGTGCTTGTTCAGTCTCTGATGTGAAGACTATAGCTTCTGATAAACAAAAGAAAAAAAAAAGAGCAGATTGCATGTTCTTCTTGACAACTTTTTCCTCGCCCTGCTGTCGGCGTTTCACTAGTTCTCCAGTGGTCACAGACTCTTGTCATCTCAACCTGTATCTGAGATTCACATTTAAGGTTCTATCAAGATGCCTATTTTTTTTTTATATGGGTGTTTTATTTTATTTATTTGTATTTATTATTTTTATTTACTAAATCAATCACATATAACACTTACTAGTGTGCTGTTCACCTTCAATACAGAAATAGCTACGCTCCCTCATGCTGATGTGTCCGCATCCACCTCGGGACTTTGTTACAACCCCGTTAAAAGAAAACTTTCGGATATTCATGAGAGCGCGCCTGGGTCACCGCTGCCCAGAAAACCGCAAACCGCGCTTCTGAGAGGCGCTCGGGGAGGGCGGGCCGAGCCCGGAGCCCGCTGAAGCGCTGCCCCACGGCGCCGAGGGGACGGGGGACGGGGCGAGGGAACCTCCGGCCTCACGCTGCTCGGCCCCGAGCACCGCCCCGAGCCGCGGGCGCCTTTCGCGGGGCATGAGGAGGGGAAAGACGGGGAGAAAAGCCCGAGGGGCGGCGCGAGGCGACAGCCCGGTCGCGGGGCCCTGAGGCGCGGCTGCCCTGAGGCGCGGCTGCCCTGAGGCGCGGCTCCCGCCCGGCCGCCGGCCTCCGCCCTCACCTTGCGCACTTGGCGTAGCTCCCGCCGCCGGCGCCAGCCTTGGGCGCTGCGGGGGGCCGCCCGCCG